>JAQZBX010015930.1:0-36998 GCA_029593785.1 Cabassous unicinctus
TTTTTTTTTTGTATTTTATTTCTTGTTTTTAAAACTATCATTATTATTTCATTTTCTTATGAATTGTGTTTGGCTATTTTATTGGCTTCATTTTTGAAAAAGTTTTGGATCACAGAAGGGTTACAACTTGGCAGGGAAGGATCATTGGTGTGGGGTGTTAGTGATGGGGGATGAATGGGAGGAAGCTCACTTGCACATACATATAAGGCATATAATTGTGTTCAAATGTTCATGGGACATCATCACAGTGGGTGAAGATTCACATAATAACCAAAGGAATATCATATTCCCATCCTGGGGAGCTCTGCCACATTCTCTAATGGATGAGCAACAACCCCTTGAGTACAGAGGCAATGGCTAGTGCAGGAGGATGGCCCATTGATCAGCCCTTGATATTGATGACTGTGTCTGTGAACCTTTACTCTTGAAATTGAAACTTAGCCTCGTATTATAGGGTGCCTAAGAGTTGCCTCCTGGGAGCCTCCTTGTTGCACAAATGTAGCCTGTCTCTAAGCCGAAGTCAGCATATAAATACATTACTTTCCCCCAGCATGGAACATGACTCCCAGGGATGAGCCTCCCTGGCACCGAAGGATTACTACCAAGGACCAACTAGCAATGCAAATGGAAAAAAACCTTGACCAAAAGGGGGAAAAGGTAAAGACAAATGAGTTTATATGGCTAAGAGACTTCAAAGTGAGTTGGGGGGTCATTCCAGAGGTTACAGTTATGCATATCTCAGTAAGATCTCATTGACTGCCAAACTAGATACTACTCCCAAGTAGCGGAGCTCCTGAGGGGACTGGAGATATCCAGACACTATGGTCAGGGCAGACAGCTCAGGAGTTTGATCCCTTGCCAGTGGGCCCTACTTTGGAATTTATGCTCCCTCGTGTGGCAGAGTTGGATTCAGTTGTGGTTTCCCTACACATGGCTCCTCTGTCCTTCTATTAGAACCTATAATTAGTACTAGACTTGGTATGTGTATGTCCAAGAGACTTAAATCTTTGGGCTGTTCATGTGCCAGCTGGGCCCTGAATCTCAACGGAATTGCAACACCTACTCTCCAGTTCATTGGTCTCACCCAGGACAACTAACAAGGAGGTGATGATGGACAGCTACCATACCAAGAAACTGAGAGAATCTACAACTGCAAGCAAGAGAGTCCCATCCATTGGCCTCATGGGATCAGCAGCCCCTTCTCATTTAGAGGTAGGGTGGACATCACCATCCCAGAATCCTCAGGATTGGGGAATAAACTATGGACTAAAGTCAGTTGACTGGTATTCTACTATAGACTTATTGTGATTCTAGCAATGGAAGAAATTACATCATTTATGTGGAGGCAGTGTCTACTGGAGGTTCTGAGGTCAGGGAGAGGGAAAACAGATGTAATACGGAGGCATTTTCAGGACTTGGGAATTGTCCTGAATGACATTGCAATGGCAGATGCAGGCCATAATATATCTTGCCATATCCTACAGAATTGTGTGGGAGAGAGTGTAAACTACAATGTAAACTTTAGTCAAAGTGGCAGTTCTCCAAAATGTGCTCACCAATTGCAATGAATGTACTTCACTAATGAAGGATGTTGTTAATACGGGAAAATGTGGGAGGTGTGGGGAGCGGGGCATATGGGAATGCCCTATATTTTTTATGCAACATTTGTATAATCTAAGGATCTTTAAAAAAATAATAATAATAATTAAAAAAAACCCACAACACTCCTTCTTTCACCAAAGGGAGACAGCCTAAAATCCTGTCATTCTTGCTCCAGATGCAGGTACAGAATTTCTGGTGATGTCATTCTAGTGTTAGGCAGCTCATATTGTGAAGTTCACCTTACCAATGCACATTGTATCAAATCATTACAAAAAGGAAAAAAAAAAAAGAAGGGAAAATTATTATACCACAAGGAAAGAAATACCCATAAAGGTTATATTCTTTTTTTCTATGGCTAGTTATCACATGGTAGCCAATTTTCTTGACTTTCCTTCTCCATTACCCATTCATGTTTCCTTTGAATGTAGGTAGCACCTTGACCACCTGGGATTCTTTTCTGGATGAGGTGGCACAGAAGACCTGTGCCTTTCTTCCCGAGGCACTGAGCAATTGACAGTCCTATCTATAAAGACTTCATGAGCTTGTACCACTGCAAATGATACCACCAAGTGGTACCCTGAGTTTATTCTTTCTTTCCTGCTCCCTTTATAGCAGTAATCTTATTTCATCTTGATACTAAGAACAACCATCCCAGCTAACACTAAAAAATCATTTTTTGCATGTTCTCCTAGGAGCATGAGAAGTCAAAGTCATCCAGGAGGCAATTATATCTTCCAGCTCAGTGGACTCGTCTTTCTGTTTCCTGATGGAAATATTCCTTCCTTATTAGGTAAAATAGCATAATGGTTAACTTAACTGAACTCAAACTTCCTGAGTTCAAATTCCAGCTCCACCATTTACCAGTTCTCTGAACTTGGTTTCCTAATCTGCAAAATGTGTACAATAATAGCACTTTCCTCATAAGGTTATGAATATAAAATGAGTTATTACATGTAAATCACATAGGACAGTGCCTGGTGCACAAGTGTTCATTAAATATTAGCTGTTATCACTAAATGCTGAACAAGCAGAACATGGTTACAAGGACAGGAAACAAACAAATAAAAGCAAGAGGGTAATTGGAAATGTCTCTGAGATTTGTACAACACCCCCCCCCCCATATGCACACACTTTCACATCTTCACTTCTGGACCCAGGACTTCTGTTAGTGAGAGAAATAATGCCATGGAGTTTTTGTTTATTCAAAACACAGTTTACTCTGTGCAATGCACTCCAATCTCATAAGACCGCCTCACAAGTGGCACTGATTTTTTAAAAGGTCCAGATTCTTCTGGATGTGGCACATAAGACCAATAAATCCCCTAGGTATTGGCCCATTATCTTAGTTTTTTTCTCAAACGTGAAATATTTGATGAGAAATAATGTTGTGTGGGCAATCATAATGATGTAAAATGTATTTATTTAGACCACAGGTGACATGTGACAAAATTATATTGGGCAAGGAAAGAAAATCTTAATTAAGAATAACTTTCTCTTCCAAGGGGGGAAATCATTACCCTTCTTAATGGAAGGGTCCAATGTAATCAAATTGCCACCAGAAGTCTCGTTGGTCATCTCAAAATATAATGCCATATCAAGGCCTAGGGTTGGTTGTTGTTTATACAAATTGATGAGGGAAAGTCCTTACTCTTTGTCTCTATTCCCGTCAGCCCTTGGTTCTGTGGTTACATGGACCTGAAATTCCATGTGTGAAATAGCAATACATACTGTTCACTTGCTTAGATCATAGACGGAACTCTATGTTCAACACCAACCTTGCTTTGTCCATGAGAACAGTGAACAATGTTTTAGGTTTCTTATTTCTGCCACAGCAAATTACCATAAACTTAGTGTTGTACAGCAACATGAATTTATTATCTCAAAGTTCTGTAAGTTAGAAGTGCAGCACAGGACTTACCTGGCTAAAATCAAGACATCATTAGGACTGGTTCCTTTCTAGAAACTCTAAGGGAGGACGCATTTCTTTTGTTTTAATTTAAACTTTATTTCAAATTTGAAAAATAAAATAACACACAAAAGGCAGCTCAACAAGTTATGGAAGCATTACTCCTAAAAAGTTCTGTCCAGGAACTTTTAGCTCATCTAATTTCAGTAACAAACTCAATTGTTCCTCCAGTGTTCAGAAAGTTACACAGATGAGCACAGATTAGTTAAGTAACGTAGTCAAGGTCCCCTTATTAATGAAAAAAATTCGAAGAAAAGGAAAAATGCTTAATCATATTCATATCTCACAAAACCAAACCCTATATTCTTACTTTGACCTGTTAGCATTAATACACTACCTTCTTTGCTACAAAAACATTACAATATTGTTGCCAACTATAGCCTATAAATTACATTAGTTGTGTTTTTCACATATATCACCACATTCTTAATACCTTGTAATAAAAGAACATTCCTGTATTTATCTTATTAAACACAATCCTAATCTACCACCAAAATCACTGTTATACACTCCCTATATAATCCTCTAGCTGTCCCCCAACTAACAGTAACTTCTCTGGACTACTCGTTTCAGCTACACTTGCATCCATAAATCAACAGTACTTGTTACACTCACTATAATGTGTCACCATCAAGTCCAGACGGACCACATATTTACAATTGATTTTATTAAGCACTCTACATACATCCAGCATCACCTTTGCTCATTCAAATTGTCAGCCTAACAATTCAGTTGCTTGTGATTGTGGGACTGAGCTCCCACTTCCTTGCTGGTTGTCAGCTGAGAGCTATTCTCAGCTTTAAGAGGCCCCCTGCATTCCTTAGCTTATGGCCCTCTTCTTTTGTTTGCAGCGCTAGCAATGGCCACTGAGTCTCCTCCACATTTTGAATTTATCTAGCCTCTTCTGTAACATCTCTCTGACTCTTCTGCCCTAAAAGCTTCTCTACTTGTAAGGCGGCTCATGTGATTAAATTGGGCCCACCAGGACAATACAGGATAATCTTCCCATTTCAAGAGCCATAACCTTAAAAATTTGCAAAATCCCTTTAGCCATGCAACACAATAATTCATGGGCTTCAAGGACTAGGCCATGGGCGTCTTTGGAGGGCCGTTATTCTGCCTGTCACAGCCAAGCCTGCAATGGCTGGAGAAGAAGGCCCATTGATGTCCATCTGATTCTCTGGACTAGGAACACTCTTTTTATTAGAGAAGTTGTGGGTTTACAGAACAATCATGCATAAAATATAGGATTCCCATACACCCCCCTGTTATTAACACCTTGCATTGGTGTGGTACATTTGTTACAATTGATTGAAGCACATTTTTAGAATTGAACTACTAACAATAGTCCATGATTTAACTTAGAGTTCACTGTATTGTGCAGTTCCATGGATTTTTAAAACATTTTTAATCTAGCAACATACATACAACCTAAATATTCCCCTTTTAATTGCATTCAAATATATAATTCAATGCTGCTAATTACATTCACAATGTTGTGCTACCATCACCATCATCCATTACCAAAACTTTTCCATCATCCGAAATAGAAATTCTGTACATTTTAAACCCGAACTCCCTTTGATGACTATTCACATAAGACACAATATCATCAAGCCAATCTTCAAATTTTGTTCCTACCAACTACCTAAACATTGGTTAAACCATTAGCAACTAACTAGATGCTTAACTCAGGCTCTCACGCTTTCCAGGCAAAATGGAAAAAAGATGCACTGGTCAAAGAAGAATTAAGACATCTCTGATGGAAGTCATAAGGGTGTAGTCTTCTCCCATCAAGTGAAATAAAATTGCCTCTGGTTTCCTCTATTTGTTGGAAATTGTTGGGGGAAAAGCTTTTGTCAGATTAATAACTCCATACTCAGTATCAGGGACTATACTGGTTTGTTCCCATAAGGTGACCATGAAAGGTAAACACCTGCAATTAGTGTTATACATTATTAAGTTCGCAGTGATCCGCTGCCATTTTCCAATGCTCGTTTATCTTTGGTAGTGGCTAAACCAAGGAATAAACTGGGCTTGTGAATAGGAATCCTCACCCCAGCATTTCCCAAGTATTTCTTGGTGACATTGATTTCCATGATTCTCATAAGGATGTGGTTTCTATTTTGATTTATTATTTTGGTAAAAAGGAGAATGAATAGAGGCTTCCTCTTGGCCCTTCCTTCCCTGGTATGCCTTCCTCCAGTGGTAAAAGGAACTATGTAAGGATGACTCCTGAGGATATTTATTTCATTACTTATTCCACTTATAAAGACGGTAGGTTTATAGTCCCACTGTACCTACTACCATGAAGCGACTTAGGTCAAAACTCCCTTTTCACCTGTCTCTCATAAGCCTCCATTCTGACTGAGAGATCATTTTGGTATTATGGGTACACAGGTAGTAGTATTCAATGCAGTCTTGATACCCAATGTTCATACAAAGTTTGAATATTTATCTTTTTCAGAGGGCAGTTTCCATAATAAAAAGCCACGTGTCTCTCTGTTGAAGGATAGGAGGAAATTTTGAAGTATGCACTTGGATAGTTTTGTAGGATCCTTCCTAAAGTGCACCAGGCCTTCCCTTCATTCAAGGGTCTCTGAGTCTTTGAATTTAGACCTAGGAATTAAGTGAGGAACGATGACCACATAACATGGTGGTGATTGAAGTCAGGCCTCTGCTTACTCAACTGTTTGCATCAGGTGGGACTTTGGTGGGTAAAGCAGAGAAAGTAATGTTCACAAATATCCCGTGTGCCCTTCCATTTTACCATCTCCTTGTAATTAAGTGTTGCCATGTGACTAGTTCAGTCCAGTGGGCTGAGAGCTGAAGTAATATGTGTCACTTCTGGACTGAAGCCTAGAAGAGCAGATGTGAGTTCGCCACATGCTCTCTTCCCTGCCACGACAACTGTGGAAGCCAATCATGAGAATGAAGCAGGCTAGGGTTCTAAGTCACTGCATGGTGATCAATATAGCCCTACAGAGTCACCAGATCTGTAGCAGACTTGGTGTGAATGAGAAATAAACTTTTATGTACTAAGCCACTGAGATTTGGGGGTCATTTTATTAGCCCAATATAAACTAGCTTATCTTTACTAATTCCCTGGGTAATCCATCCTTTTTCTGTTAAAACATCTATTAACAATCAACCACCACCAATTATCTTGAGGGTTAGACCATTCTATTTGCTGTGATGATACTTCTGCCTATTATGGTAATTAAGCTCAATCTGCCTCTGCTAGTTAAGTTTCTTTGCTTGTTTTTTCTATCCTGGAATCCTTCCATGACATTGAGGCCATTTTAAAGGCAGCACCTTCCACCAACATTTCTGGACTACACAGAACAGCCACCAAAATATTTCTCAAAGATGCTCTGTCTTTATCAATGTTTGTCTGAAAGCTTCAGTGAGGGGAGATTTTTGTGGGTCGTCCCTGTCAACTTGGGGATTGGGTGTGTGCACATTATCAATCCACTCCAGAGTTCTTGTATCTCATGTTTCAGATGAGTTTATCTACTTTATGCCAACATGTTTCTGGTATCTCAATTTTATTTAGTGAGAGTCAGCACTGAGCACAGGTGTACATGAACCAATCCTACAAACTATATAGCCCATACCAGCTGCTTGAACAGGCACACAAAACCTGGGATCTCTGATAAGTTCATCCATATTGATACATTCATTTCAATCTAAAGGTATATTTCTTCTAATTTGGTGTGGACCCTCAATTCCCACACTCATCTCAAAGACATTTACAGCTATAAATTAACAAAGTCCTGCAATTCTTTTGGGATAAAATCTTTTCTTCCTTGATTTGGCTTATTGCTTTCTCCTTAAAGTAGGCTGGGATATAATTTAATTATAGGTTTGGAGAAATAAAGATTTGGGATGGAGGTAGGGGGCATAGATTGTAAGGGAAATTGGCTTGTTGACATAGGATAACTCCTTCAGATTATGAAGAAACAGCTCCATCGGACATGGGGCATGGGAAGGTTGTTTCCAAGGACATAGGAGGCACAGTGAAGGGCAGGGGTTCTGGGTACCAAGAGGCCTCCAGATCCTGCCATATATAACTAGTTCAATATCTCAGTGTTCTATTCTTTCCTGAACAGTGGTCCAACAGAAGAGACATTACATATCTATGAATTCATCAGATATCATAACTTGGCAATCTGCAGGGGAAAAAAATCTCTTGTAAGTTTTTGTACTGTTTTTTTTGTACTGTTGCTAACAAATCTGAGAATGTGAGTCGTTTTCTTTCAAAAAATTGTCTAATGCTGAGTTAAGTAGCTACCTTATCCTGTTGTCCTTAAATTAGCAGCAAGTCTTTCAAGCTTTGCCCTCAGCAGACACTTTATTCTAGATGACCAAAGGTAATAATTTAATTAACTCTTTTGCTGCTATGCACCATAAACAACAAATGCCTATCCTGAAATAATAACAAAACATTCATTACTTTCTGCCTTATCTAAGCTGGATAACCAATCCTGCCTTTTCCATATTTTACTGGTGAGCTATTAATTACGAAGTACCTCCCATGTACAAGGCATTGCTCTGAGCAGTCTTCATATATTATATTAACTCTTTAATCATTAAAACAGTACAATGAGAATGGCAACATTATTATCCACACTGAAAAATGAGGAACCAATGTACATAGAGGCTGGTTTACTCAGCTTGTAAATGACAAAACCGGAGATTCAAACCCAGGCAATCTGGGTCCTGAGACTGTGCTGTGCTGCCTCTCGATGTGAAAGTGAATTCTGTATCAGTTGGTATGCTTTTGTTTGCAAATAATAGAAACTAATTTTCATTATCTTAACAAAGCGATATTTTACTAACAGACTGTCAGAAATGACAGAAGCAGTCTAAAGACCAGTCTTAGATAACAAACAGAACCAAGGTCCCCATAATGGGCCAAAAAGAAGGAAGTGCAAGGGCTGTGCTTTAGGGGAAAAGTCTGGCCAGGACACTGCAATCATCACTCTTGGTGCCATCACTACTCACTCCATGATAGAATTCCAACTACTACACCATCTTATTGCCACTTCAAATGTAAAAGTTCAGGACAGGAGCTTTTGATTCACTGAGTTTATTTCCCTGCCTGTGCTGTGGCTGCCAAGGAATGGAAAGAAAAAGATTGGACACTTTTGGCTTCCCTCGTGAGAGGGAGATGGAGCCCAGCCTCACAATGAGGCTAAACACAATGAAACGAGGGATTCTCATAAATAGTAAAGAGGCTGCTTGGAAGACATCAAGATGCTAACTGTTCACTACAACCTGTAAAGCCCTAAAAGCATTTTGACTCTACCGTCTGATTTATGCCCCAATAACACAAGGAAGCAAGGAACAGTCATTGTTCAGCCTTCCCACCCTCCAAAATCTCCCAACTCCATTGTACAGTTGGATGGACTTTAGTACAGAGAGATAAACCAACTATTCCCCACCCCTGACAGCCAGCAAGCTAGATGCAAATTCTAGGCTGTGACACTTAATGAAGTTTTTATTTCAATGACTTTGCAAATCTAGGACCACACCCTATACTATTCTTTTTTTTTTTTTTTTTAGTTTTTATTGAAGTATATCATTCATACATGAGCATACATAAACAATAAGTATACAGTAAAAGTTGTAAACATGCATAACATCATACAGGGATCCCATACATCACCCCACCACCAACACCTTGCATTGTTGTGAAATATTGGTTACAAATTATGAAAGAATATTGTCAAAATAATACAACTATAGTCCATATCTTACATTTGGTGTATTTTTCCTCCAACCCACCCGGTTATTTTTATTTATTTATTTACTTTTATCCATTTTTAGGCCCCTCTCCCCTTTTTTTGCTGTTTCTGTGTCCATTCACTGGACAATTCTCTGTGTCTGTTTCCTGCCCTCACTTCTCATCCTTCTCCTCCTGTCTTCACTGGGATTCGATCCTTGGGGCCTCCGATGTGGGAGAGAGGTGTCCTACCAACTGCACCACCTTAGTTTCTGTTTTTTTGGTGCGTCTCATCTTGGCTCTCCCTTGTGTCACTCTCCTATTACGTTATCATCTTGTTGCGGGGCTCGGCGGGGCCTAGCGGCCCGCGTGACTTCTATATTTTTCTTTTTTAAATTTTTACCGGGAGGTCCCGGGGATCAAACCCAGGTCCCTCCATATGGGAAACAGACGCCCAGCCATTTGAGCCACATCTGTTCCCCTGCTATATCTCTTAAGGTTGACCAAAGATACCTAGAGTTACAGTCATTTCCCATACAAGATGGTCATATAATAAATCAGGCTTGGTTTATCACCAGCATTATAAAAACCAGACCTAGGGAGAAAAACTAGGTCTGGGGACACATGCATGGTTTCTAATATAGTGAATGTTCAGCCTACCCTGATTATCACAAAATCAGGACAGCGAGAATATTCGCATCACCCTATACTATTCTAAGCTTGGAGCTTTTTCTCTCACCCCTTGCAGTATTGGTTACTTGCAATGCCAGACCAAACCCAACACCACAGAACTCAGTCCATTTAGTTTTCAGACAAAATCTGATGCATTAGAGCCAGCAACTGGCTCTCAAGAAGCTCTGGGCTGGAGCTGTGGAAAGATGACAGAGTAGGAATGATTGGTGATGATGGTAGCACAGCTTTATAATCTTGTTTTTTTATGCATAATTGTTCTGTAAACCCACAGCTCCTCTTTAAAAAAAGGAAGTGTCTCTAATTGCAAACCCCAAATTAAAATGCCATGAGTGGCATTAATAAACATCAGCCCCATCCTTCACATTCACTAAAAAAGGAGGAGGAGGAGAAGCAGTAACAGCAGCAGCAGCTCTGGGCTGACCAAGATGCTAAAATAGACCAAATGTCTGGATTCCTTATACTTTCTTTTCACCAACCTTAATCAACCTGGAAGTAATATAAAAAGGAAGCAGCAAGACATAGAGTCAAGTGAAGCCATAGGCAGATAAAATACAAAAATAACTGTGAAGGTTCTACTCTTGTTTCCTCCCGCCATTGCTTTGGACAACTCTTCTCCAACATTTGTTACTACTCTTAGCTCTCTTCCAATAGCAAAATCAGTGTAAAGTCAGAGGAGCACAGAAACTGTACTTGTAAGGAACAGATGGGCTCAAACTTTGGGTCTTTGCTTCTCCACCTTTCCCATTCTTATCTTCTCCTAATGCTCCCTTTCTCTATGAAAAAAGGGAAAACTCCTGAACTGATGAGTTGTGTGTGGGGTGAGAAGTTACTGCCTATGATTGTTTGGTACCTGGGGCTCTTCACCATAGTTGTCATCCACTTCACACCTTATAAAACCATTGGAACTAAAAGGGACTGAAATCTAACTTCCTCACAAAAATTTCCTGAAAGAGTAACTAAAATAATCTCGGTATCTAGAGATCTCCTAATGAGGGAATTTGAGCTTGAATATAAAACAGAGTAAATTGTGAGATCAGGGAAAGGAAAGGCAGCTCCACTTAAGAGAGAAATACCCCCCAAAGCACTCCATATCCATAGCAGAACCCAACTTATTTTGGAAAGTGTCACTATTCCCAGCCTGCCTTTTGCCTGCTCCTTACTTAAACACCCTACAAGGAACTCTACCTATCAACATTTTCAGTTAGTATTTCTAGTTTCCAATTGCCAGTGTGAGGAGAGGGCTGATGAAACCTACACCAGTTTACTAAATTAATGAATGGAGTTATTCATTCATAATATTAATAGACAACCAAGAATCACTAGACACATAAGTAAAACTTATGGTAGTAAATGAAGGTGCAAGGTGAACAAGTAGAACTGACCATAGAAGAAACAGAGGTGACAATGGGAACAGAATAGAACTTTATATACATTTAAGAGGCCATTGTAACCATAAAAAGATGCTATAAAACACACACACACACAAATAAAAAAAATTAAAAGGGAATTAAGAAATTTATATTATTATTCTTAACATAAAAAATTCAATGGAGCATTGAATAATAAAATAGACATAGTTGAAGGCAAAGTTGGGTATCTAGAAGACAAAAAGCAAGGAAATCAACCACAATGTAGAAGAGCAAAAAGTAAAGATAAAAACACAAGTAGTTTAAAGTAACAAGATGAAAAAAGATATATCCTGTGAACACTAATCATAAGAAAAGTTTTCAGTAATTTGATTATAATGTTACCTGATGTGGTGTTCTTTGTTTTGCTCCTGCTTGGGGTTCATTGGGATTCTTGGATGTAAGTTTATAGCTTTCATGGAATACAGGGGAAAGTGGCCATTATTTGCTAAAAAATTTCTTTCTGCTCCCTCCTTTTGGTTTTATAATTTCAATTATTGTAGACCACTTGACAATAAACCACAGGTCACTGAGGTATTGCTTATTAGTGTTTTAGCTTTTTTCCCTTCTCTGCTTGAGTTTGGATAGTTTCTATGACTATGTCTTCAAGTTTACTGATTTTTTCTTCTTCCCTATCAAATCTGTAAATATCATCCAGTAAACTTTTCATTTCAGATATTTTATTTTCTCATCTGGTTCTAACATATAGCTTTAATCAATTTCCCTGTTATAATTATGGATTCCTTTAAATCCTTGCACTTTTTAAAATAAAAGTCTTTAAATTATGTGTTTGTAGTTTCATTATTTTTCAATTTCTGAGAATGTTTTGTTAACTGAATTTCCTTGTGGGGATTGAATCCTGTACCCCACAAAAGACATGTTCAAGTCTTAATCTGCATTCCTGCAGGTATGGGCTAATTTTTAAATAAAACTGTTGAAGATGTTATTAGTTAAGGTATGGATAATTTGTGAATAGGATTTTTGAAGATCCTACAGGTGTGAGGCCAAATTGAATTAGGGTGGGCCATCATCCATATGACTGGGGTCCTTTTAAGCAAAGGAAATTCAGTTGTAGTCAGTCAGAAGCAGCAAGAAATCAGAAGGAGCCAGAGAGAGATAACCATGTGACAGAGGATTGCAATCACCAGAATGCTACAGACTTTGGAGAAAGTATGGCCTTGCCAACATTTTGAGTTTGGACTTCTAGCCTCCAAAACTATGAAACAGTAAATTCCTGTTGTATAAGTCAGTCCATTGTGTGGCATTTGTTATATCACCTTGGCAAACTAAGACACCTGGTTATGGGTTGCATTTTACTGCTTTTTGGCAAGCCTATTAAATTTTTATTAGATGCGATTTGTTGTGATTGTTATGTTGTTGGGTGTCTAGATTTTGTTATCTTCTTTAAAGGATGTTGATGGGGTGCTAAATTACTTCTGGCTCCAGCTTGATCTTTTGAAGCTTTTAAAAAGTATTGTATGTATAAGCCTATAATAGACTTCAATCTATCTACTACCAAGACATGGCACTTACGGGGTCTCTACTTAATGCCATGTGTGTTCAACAAATTTTCTCTCTGGTTGGTCAGAATTTGAATGTCTCCCAGTCCCATGTGAATTCTGGAAATTTTTTACTTATAGCCACCTACAAGTTGTCATTTTCCCAGCCTCATGGAGTTTCACCTGATACATGCACAATTAGTAATCAGGCAAGAAATCATGAATACCCCTATTCAGAAATCTGAGGTTTTCCTTCTGTGCGGACTACTGAACTTCTCCTTTTTTTTTTTTTATAGGTCTCTCCTCCTATAAAATTCTAGCCACCTTAATCTTCAAGAAATCCTATTTCTGCCTTATCAACTCAGCAAAACCACCCTTCTCTGTTTATATTTTCTTTCCTAATATCAAAGTCTGGAAGTTGCTTCTCAGCAGAAAGCTGGAGTGAATAGTACATAAGAAATGGGACATGGTCAGAAGTTGTAACAAATATGCAATTAGTATGCCATAAGTGAGTATAGAGAATGGGAAAGATGCAATATCTGAAGAAATAACAAGCGAGAACTTTCCAAATCTGATGAAAGATATCAACCTGCATATTCAAGAAACTTGGTGAACTCCAAGCAGAATCAGTTAAGAACAAAACCACAAACTAGAACCCCTAATCTAGGCACATAATAGTCAAAATGTTGAAAATCAAAGACAAAGAGAATATCTTAAAAGATTCAAAGAAAAAAGACATAGTACCATCAAAGGAACAACCATAATACTCTGACATGTAATATAGAAGCTAGAAGACATTGGAATGAAATCTTTTAAGTGCTAAAAGAAAAGTAAAACTTCCAACTTAGAATTTTGTGCTCCCTCAAAATATCCTTCAAAAACATGTGCAAAATAAAGATGTTTTAACAACAACAAAAAAATACTGGAAGAACACATTTCTATACTGTAATAAATACTAAAAGGAAATAAAAGATTGAAGGAAAATGACCCAGATAGAAGCCTGAAACATCAGGTGAATGAGTAAATAAATAATGGTATATCCAAAGAATGGAATATGACATAACAATGAAAAAGATCAAATGACTGCTACACTTAACATGGATCAATCTTGCAGACACACATTGAGCAAAACAAATCAGTCACAAGACTATGTAGTTTTGATTTCAGTATGAAATAAAAAACAGGTAAAAATAAGTTATGTTGATAGAGGTCAGAAAAGTGGTTATGTCTGGTGGTAGAATGATGGAAGGAGAGTTATGGAAGCTGTATTAGTCAACCAAAGGGGTGCTGATGCAAATTATCAGAAATCTGTTGGCATTTATAAAGGGTATTTATTTGGGGTAGAAGCTTACAGTTACCAAGGAAACTTGGTGAACTCCAAGCAGAATCAGTTGGTAAGGTACTTCCCTCACCAAAGTCTGTTGCCACGTGTTGGAGCAAGATGACTGCCTGTGTCTGTGAGGGTTCAGCCTTCCTCTTCCTCCTAAGGCTTCCAGGTCCCTGCTCTTTCCATTCTCAGCTGTAGGTTAGCACAAGACTTGTCTCTCTTCCCAGGGCTCATCTCTTTCTGGGCTCAGCTGCTTTGTTCTCTTCACAAGGTCATCTGTAGACTATAAGGCTGCAGGATCCTGTCTAACAAGCTGTCTCTCTTCCACTGTGCTCTCCTTCTCTGTGCATTTACTTCTGTTGTGAGAGTCTGTTTTATCCCCACTCAACTCTGCATGCCCTAATGACGTGGTCAAATAAAAGCCCTAATCTTTATTTCATAAAGTAAAAGTGAAACCTCTGAATCTAATACAATCTAATATGCCCAGAGGAACAGACCAGTTTACAAACACAATCCAGTATCTATTTTTGGAATTCATTAACAATATCAAACTGCTACAGAAGCCTTCTAGAATGTGGGAAATAGTCTATGTTCTGATTTGGTTGGGGTTAAATGGGTGGATTCATAGGTACAAGGCACACTTAAGATTTGGGCATTTTAGCATATGTAAGTCATGCTTCAATTTAAAAAGGTAGAGGAGGGAAAGACCTACACCTCAACACCAAGTGAAATTTTAGCATACCACGGCTAAGGGGAAAAAATCCTAAAACCGCCTAGAGAAAAGAAGAGATTACCGAAAAAGGAGAGAGACTATTAGACACCTCATCAAAAACACTGGTTGCTAGAATGTACTGGAGGAATATCTGAAGGGAAATACCTGAATATTTCTGAATATTTGAAGTTTTGAGGGGGAAATTTTTTGAACCTTAAATTCTATAACCAGTCAAATATTATTTGGACAAAATACAGCACTTTTGGATAGGCAAGGTCATATGTACTTTATGAAAATGTAACTTCAATAAAAGCAAACAAAATAATGGGACCATTCTTAGAAGTGGCAGACTTATGATTCAGAGAAGTGAAGACCCTAGAAGGAAAACAGAAGAGGAGCTAATAGACCTTGATACTTGATTCCATTTCCTATTCTACAGGCCCAATCATCTTACTTGGTTCTATTAAAATATTTACATAATCATAATATTTTAAAATCAACCTGTTTAGTATAAGAATAAAAGAATAGCATAAAAATGAAGTATAGTTATAGAATAGTAATTGTTACCTTGATAAGGTAAATATAATACCATTAATAAAATTTATGAAGTGGAGGGAGAAGAAAAAGTGGAAGGGAGAATGAGTTGGTGAATTATCCTCATCTTTCAAAAACAGAGAATCATTGAATGATATCTACTTTCATAAATCAGGAATGAGAGATTTATATATTTTTTAGTCACAGAGGCAGCCGGAAAAATCGAAAAAAAAAAAAAAACTTAATCAATAAAATTCAGGAGGTGAAGTGGGAGAAAGGAGAGGTAGGTTTAAGAGTGATGAATTTCTTATCTTTCTGATTGGAGGGTGGTCAATAGATATTGTTTAAATGTGACCAATTAAGATACAAAAGTATGAGTTTATTATTTGAAGGTGTGGTGCTAACCAGGGAAGGAGGAATTGTCGCAGAAGTCTTCACTGGGAAGGTCAGAGAGGCCCTGATGGTTGCAGCCCTGGAGAATGGCAGGGAGGAGAGCAGTAGAGAGCAAGTGGTGTGAGCTTTGAAGCAGGGGCTTCACCACAGCCCCTGGGGACCAAGCCTTGAGGGGTGAGGGGAATGGCAGAAACC
Organism: Cabassous unicinctus; assembly: GCA_029593785.1. NCBI lineage: Eukaryota > Metazoa > Chordata > Mammalia > Cingulata > Chlamyphoridae > Cabassous > Cabassous unicinctus. The sequence goes on from JAQZBX010015930.1 coordinate 16,056, forward strand.
TCCTCTAGGTTTGGGAGGACTCTGAGGAGAGAGAACCTGTACCGTGCAGGACTTCCAGTCAAGCAAGTAGAGTCTCCTGGGGCCCCAGCTAGCCTGAGGGAGTACAAGCAGTCTGAGAGATGTCTCAGCAGACATCAGGGGGTGCAAGGTCCCTGGTCAACACCCAGGGAGACGAGGTACATTTCAGAGCATGTAGCTCAGAGGCTGGCACAGGCCACCTTACCTAGCCTCACGCCGCATGAGTCTCCAGGATATAAATGCCACTTGGCAAGGAGGGTCCACAAGGAAGAAATTCCAAGTTGACTGAGCTTCAGACACACTTGATGGAGCAAACTCCAAGTGAATGAGTTCACTAGGAATTGACAAGATGATGTTTTCTGTCATTAGACAGAATGAGGAGTTGAAATACAAATTAATTTGAGTTATGAAAAATAAGAAAATCACTATTCTTTGCATACTTCATTATGTGGCTATAAAATTCAAACCCTGTACCATTCTAATCCATAATTAAAAATGATAAATTATGATACATAGACCCAATGGGATACTGTGCGTTAGAAGTAGATGTATGTGTACAGGCATAGAAAAAAATTGACAATATATTAAGCTTTCTAAAAGTTGCAGAATAGTATATATAATATATCAATTGCAGGAACAACATGTATGCACCCACACAGTAGTTTTAGACAATGATTATCCATGAGGAGTGCTGTTGGGGAACTTTACTTCTTCAGTATAAATTTCTGTAATGTTGGACTTTTTATTTAACAGCTAGCAAGTATTGCACACACATGCTTACTTTTTAACTACAAAATGTACATAGCATAGAACGGGCAGTCAATAAATGATTGCTACTATGAGAGAAGGTGGCATTTACTGAGCTTGCTATGGGTCAAGAGTTAGCTTCTTGGTCCTTTCACATATGTTATCTCACAGCGCTGGTAAGTGCTAGAGCCGACACAAGCACCCCGCCTTTGACCTCGGCTGAGCCCCCTCCTCCTAAGCTCCCTGCATCTTCCTCTTCTCCAATGCACACGAAACCCCAGATTCCCTGGGCTGCTCTAATTTTGCTCCAACAAAAAGAGCCGCTTTGCCGTCGGTCGTTTCCAGGGCAGATGGGAAGCCCAGAGGGGCGCGGGGCCGTGCCTCCCAGAGGACAGAGGTGTGCATGCGGCATGCCCAAGGCAATTAGAGGCGGATTACGACGGAAACAGTGTGAGGGCACAGGCGTGATGTGTTTTTCCCGTTTTGTCAGGGATTAGTGGTAATGTATCTGCTGGCGTGATGGACACATCTGCTTTCGTTTATTCTGAGCCCTGTCAAGCTCACAGGCCTGGATTAAAGCAAAATCACGCTGAGTGAACATTGCTAATTTAGCTACCTTTTTTTCCCCCTCTCTTTTTCTTCCCCAATTTCAAATTTTAATGTGGATGCAGCTAGAAGCCATTCCTTTGAACATGATGAATTCGGAAAGGAGCCTCTAATTTTTCTATCCTAAAGAGGGGAGTGGGGATCTGAACCAGAAGGTGGGGCCTAAGGGGTCAGAAGGGAAGAGGGTCTGGGAGAGGAAGGGAAGGAGAGAAAGGTGAGCGTCCAGGGGTGCTTACTGGGATGAATAGATATGGTACATTCTCCCAGTAAAACAAAAACGAACAAACTACAACAAAAACAAGCAACGGGAAGCAGGTGTGGCTCAGTGGATGGAGCCCCCGTTTACCATATGAGAGGCCCCGGGTTCGCTTCCCGGCGCCTCCTTGTGAGGGCAGGCCGGCTCGCGGCGCCGTGGGCTGATGCGGCAAGACCTCACAGCAAGGAGGAGATAAGCAGACACAGAGAAGACACGCAGCGAATGGACACAGCAGCACAAGCAGCAAGGGGGGGATAAATAAAATAAAATAAATAAATCTTAAAAAAAAACAAAAAAACAAGCAACGGCCCTCCCCCAACAACTAAATGGAAACTCCCTGTCCATTTCCTCAGTGGTTTTCTTCCACCACCCAGAGCATCGGGCTCTTCCTCCCTTTGTCCCTTGAGGCTGCAGGCTCCCCGCCTCCTCAGCCCTTCTCTACAGAGCTGCCCCTTCAAGTGCAAATGTCCTTCTTGGGTTGGGAGCTCCTCTCCAGGCCCAGCTGCACCCAGTGGTCACCGGTCCCGTTCCTGAAGCCAGGCGCTCACGTTTGTGCGCAGCTGGAGCGTCTCTGGTTAGTTCAGACATTCCTCCCTGGCTTCCCAGGCTCTGCCTGTCAAAGCTGAGTCAAAGCGGCTCCCTCTCAGCCGCCCGAATCCCATCGTAGCCGTTCTGCCTCTCCTTTGCTTCAGCCCAGAGTCTATTTATCAAAGTCGTGTCTTCAGGCACTTTTTGTTGGTCTAGACAAGATCTTGTGGGTTCCCCTCTCCACCCTGGCTGGTTTTCTCTCCTCAGACAATCTGCTCCTTTCGGCTATCCTTGAGGTTTTAACAATTTGCATCAATTCATCCTGCTGGTTCCTCTTCAGATTCTAATATTTTTCTCAACTTCCGTTTTCTTTAAACATATTTAGATCAGCAATGTCTTTGTTAACCAAGAAGAAACATTACAGAAACGGATTTTTGTTTTTTTGTTGTTGTTTTTTTGAAAATTTTACAGCCAGACTTGGAAATAACAAATGAGGCTAAGGAAAAATGCTGGGATGCCAGATGAGGGGCATAACCTTGAGACATGAAAGAAAGTCAAGGTCAAAGGCATCATGGCGTCTTGGGACAGGGAGGGGGTGGCAGGGACAAGGGTGAGGTCAGGAGAACTGGAGGAGGGAACAGAATGGAGCTTGAACCCTAAGGGGCCTTGGGATAACCTTGCCAGGCAGGTTTCAGGACCTAAAACTAGTGCCTGAGAGCTCACCCCCTCTACAGTGCACGGCTTGGGATTCCAACAGCCTCTGGTGGCAGTTTGCCTCCTCCTGTACCCAAGTCCAGCAGAGCAAGGGCCAGGCAGTGGGGGCCACGCCTCTGAACACCGCTCCACTGCATCTCCAGTGAAATAAAAGGCACTTTCAAAGGGCCAAATCGAACTCACCTTCAGAACCAGCAGAATCTGGCTAATATGATTTCAAGCTCCCCCTCTCCCTGCCCCCAGAGCTCTCCACCTTCTTGCTGATGTCTCAAATTCTTTTAACAAGGGAAAACGTCTTTCATGCTGCAATTAGGGATAAAAGGCATAAAATGCAAACACCTGGCTGAGCTCCAGTCAGAGAATAATCAATCAATCCTCGGAATATAAATTACTGATATCAGATGCTTTCCTAGTATGATAGAAGGAGGAAGGTTAAAAGAGTAGGATGATATTTACACCTGAAATGGGGGTTGCCAAGGAGATGGGAGTGGGAGGAGGGGGTAATCCCTTCCAGGTATACAAGACAGTAACGTTTGAGGAGTGTGAGTGTGTATGTGCACGCTGTGTGTCGCATTACTCACAACTCTGGAAGGCAGGCATTGATTTTCTCTGCATTGTTGATACGGGGAAACTGAGGCTCAGAGATGTCAAGTATCCATTCCCAGGGCCAGGGACTGCTGGACTACAGATCTCTAACATGCACTGCACCCCAGGTTTCTGACTGCAAGCCCAGCCATCTATCCAGGACACCACGGCTACACTAGAAACTGGCAACAAGAGGGATACCCCACAAACGATACCACTCTGCCTTGCTTGGGATCATTTACCTCCAAATGGGGGAAGACACGTGTATCTGTGCATGGAGAAATTTTAGTATGGAATTGCCAAGACAGGCAGCCTGCTTTGCATGATTTATGAAGACTAAAAAAAAAAATAGATAAATAAAAGAAGGTTGAGTGTTGACATTATAAATAGGAGTTTCATTTTCCGGGAATTTGCTATTCGAAGTACACCCCCCCCCCCATTTTCTTGCATCAATCCTATCCTCATATAGTCCTATTGACCTTCCCTTCCCAACCTGCCTAGAAGCCCAGGGCTTAAACTGGTGTTAGTTTAGTATGGACATTTACACTTAGATTATTATTATTATTATTATTATTTTTTACCAGGAGGTCCCAGGGATCGAACCAGGTGCCTCCATATGGGAGAAAGATGCCCAACCATTTGAGCCACATCCATCCCCCATATTAGTTTTTAAAAAACTTTTTATGAAGTATAACACTCATACAGAAATATGCACAAAACATAAAACTATATATAGCTCCATAAATTATCATAAAATAAACATCTGTGAAGCCATCGCCCAGATTGGGAAATAAAACACCTCGAACAACCCAGAAGCCCCGTCCTTGCCCCCTCCTAATCACTATTCTCTCCGCCTGCCCCAAATGGTACTCCTGTGCTGGCTTCTAAATTTGTGGACTACTGTCTCGTTTCCCGGCTGCTGTGACTACTACCACACAATGAATTGGCTTAAACAAGGGAGTCCATTGTCGCAGCGCTTCCGAGGCTAGAAGGCTCGCCTTCTCCCTGAACATCCCGACCTTCTCGTGCTGGCTGGCCAGGATTCCTTGGTGTTCCTTGGCTTTCCAATCACATGACAATGCCCTCTCCCTTCTCTTCCAGGTCCTGCAGACTTCCAACTTCTGGCTCCTCCGGTGGCTTTTTGTCTCTAAGTCTGAATTTTTTCTGCTAATAAAGGACCCCAGTGATCAGATTAAGGTCCACCCTCATTCATTTGGGCCACGCCCTAATGAAAACATCTTCAAGATGATCCCATTAACAGTGGGCTCACAGCCTGAGACCAAGAACATGTGTTTTGGGAAGTAGGTAATTTAACCCACCACAATTAGTAACACTTATTTTTGGACTTATTTTGATCAATATTATATATGTGAGATTCACCCTTATTATTGCATGTTGCTGCAGTTTATTTTCATTGCTGCCTAATGTTCCATTGTGCAAATATACCACGTTCATTTATCTATTCTACCGTGGGTGGAATTTGGATTGCTCCCAGTTTGGGGCTATTATTAATAATGCTGCTATGAACATCCTTATACTTGTTTTTGATGCATATGTACGTGTTTCTTCTGTGTGTATATATATAAATATGGGGGTACTTCAAATAGCAAATTCCTGGAAAATGAAAAATTCCCACAGTTTATATATATATATAGAGAGAGAGAGAGAGAGTATACATATACTATATTTCTGGGATTGGAACTGCTGGATCATAGAGTATGTCTATTTTAGTAGATAATGCCAAGCTCTTTTCTAAGCGATTGGACCAATATACAGCCCTACCAGCAATGTTTGAGTGTTGTAGTTGCTTCCTATCCTGGCCAAAACTTGTTATTGTCAATCTTGTTAATTTTAGCTATTCTGATAGGTGTGTAGTACTATTTCATTGTGGGTTTTGTTTGCATTACCTTGATTAATGTAAGGTTGAGCACATTTTCATATGTTTACTGGTTATTGAAACTACTTTTATGAAGTACCTCTCTCTCCCATTTTTCTATCGGATTGTCTGTTTTGTTCTTACATTTTGTGGATATGAGTTCTTTATCAGTTTATATGGACCTCAAATAACTTCTCAGTTCCTAATGACACCTAATGGTGTCTTTTGATGAATAGTAGTTCCTAATTAGCCAATTGCAAGGCTAATTGTAGGACTACAGAAAAAAAAAAAAAATATATATATATATATACACACACACACACACATATGTATAGAATGCAGAAAAAAGTGTGTGTGTGGGGGGGAGAGATGAAGACAACCTCAGGCCCTCACTATTCTGGATGTCAATCTAACCCCCTACCTCTGCCCCCCCTTTCCCTCTCATCATTAACTGGGCAGTTTCTTACATCCTTCCTCCTTTCCCCTGGCCCTTACAAGATCCAGGCAGGCTAATTACCACAAAGGAAAACATTTGGGGCCAAGTAGTCCTAGTCCTACAGTGTATGAGAGTTCCATTGGTCCCACATCCATGCCAATACATGATATTTTCTGTCTTTTTCATCTTGCCATTTGGCTGCATGTATAGTGGCATTGATTTGTGATTTAAAATTGCATTTTCCTGATGTCTAATGATGTTGAGCACCTTCTCATATATTCGCTGAATATTTGGATATCCTCCTCTGTAGAGTGTTTATTCAAGTCTTTTGCCCATTTTTCTATTGGGTTAATATTTATCTTTTATCTTTATAAAATAATGTGTGTTTATGATAGAAGATTTGGAAAACATGTGAGTATAAAAACAGTAAAAATCACCAATGAGTCCATTAATATTTAAATCCCAGTGATTAACGCCCCCACACCCCACCCCACCTGCTTGTTATCTCCCAAGGCTTTTTTCTCCACTTCCTTGAAACGCTGGCTGTCTTTTGTTCCCAGGGAGGTGATTTCTGCTCCTCTCTCCCCTCCTATAGCAGCCCCTGGATCAAGTCTTGCTTGCCTGTTCAGCATGGTCTGGTGCAGTTTTCTCTTTGACAAAGGAAAATACTTTTGTGTCCTTTTAAAGGATTCTTTTCTTCTCCCAAGCTCATAGAGATAGTCTCTTATGTTATTTATTTTATTTTATGGAAGCTTTATGGTGTTGTCTTTCACTTTTAGATCTATAAACCACCTGTAAATGATTTTTGTATATTTTGTGGCATAAAGGACAATCTTTATTTTCTTCATATGGATAGCCAAGTGTTTCAATGCCATTTTTAGAAAAGATTGTCCTATCCTCTCTCTTCTGCAGTGTCATAAATCAATTCCCCATTTATGCATGGGTCTTTTCTAGACTCTCTTCTGTACCGTTAGTCTATCTGATATCTTTGTGTTAATATCACTTTGTCTTAATTATTATGGCTCCAGGATATGTACTTTTACTTTTTTTTTCCTTCAAAAAAGCCTTGGCTTCTTGACCCTGTGCATTTCCATAAAAATTTTATAAGTTTTTCAATTTCAAAAAGAAAACAAAGAAGAAAAAAATCCATTGACATTTTGACTGGGATTGTATTGAATCTATAGATAAAATTGGAGTTAATTGATATCTTTAAATATTTAGTTTTTAATCTTTGAAAATTGTATATATGCTAATGTAATTAGATCTTCTCTTTTTTCCCAATTATATTTGGTAGATTTTTAAAATGTGTATGTATAGAAGTCTTTCATATCTTTCATTAAAAATTTTACTGGGTGTTTTATATTTGGTGGTGCTATTATAAATAACCTGAAGAATAATTCATGTTCTAACTTTTTGTTGATAATTTACAAACATACCCTTGATTTTTATATATTGAGCTTGTATCCAGCAACCTTGCTAAATAATTTTAAAATTCTGATTATTTATCTATATATTCTTTTAAAATTACATACAAGATAATATCATATGCAAATATTGAAATTTTTATTTATCTCTTTACAATTATCTTATTATTTTTTCTTATTGCTCTAGCTAGAACCTCTGGTACAATTTTGATTAGAAGTGCATCCTTGTCTTGTTTCTCTCTTCAAAGGGAAACTTTCAATATTTCCCATGATGTTCTCTGTTTTTTTATAGTTTGTTTTTCTCATAAAAGAACTACCTAAATATTGCTATTTTGCTTAGTTTTTGAATTTTTAAAATTGTTTTTCCTGCTTCTATTAAGAGGATCATATTAGTTTCCTTCTTTATTCTGCTAATATTGTGAATTATATTGTTTTTCAAATATTAAGCTTACCTTGCATTTTTTGTAATAAACTTTTCTTGATCTTGATGGTTTCCTTTTATGTATTTCTGATTTCTGTTTGTTAATATGTTAATATTATGTTTAGGACTTTTGTATATAGGTTTGTGAGTGAGATTAATTTATACTTTACCCTTTTTGTAATATCCTTGTCAGATTTTGGTATCCAGGCTTGCTTACCCCTTATATGAGTTGGGGAGTGTTACCTCTTTTTGAAGTTTGTGGGAAAGTTTTTGTAAAATTGTTATTTCTTCCTTAATTGTGGTAGATTTCACTACAGAGTCTATCTAAACCAGAAGTATTTGTGTATTTGTGTGTGTATGAACATTTTTATCATAGAATTTATTTCTCCATTAGATGTAGGATGATTAAGATTTTTTTTCTCCTTGTGTCAGTTTTGGTAACTTGTGTTTTTCTAGAAATATATCCATTTCAACTACAGTTTCAAATGTATTGGTATAAAGTTGTTTATAATAGCCTCATATTCTTTTTAGTTCTGTAGGATCTGTAGTAATACCACCTTTCCATTCCTGATATCAAATACTTGTTCTTTCTCTCTTTCTCACTCTCTCTCTTTCTCAGTTTATTGACTTTCTCTATTCAAAGAACCAACTTTTAGCTCTGCTGACCTTCTGTTATACATTCATTTTCTATTTTGTTGCTTTATCTATGTTAAATTATTTCCTTTTTTCCTTTGGATTTAATTTGGTGTTCTTTTTCTAACTTCTTGAAATGTATTTTTACCTTATTTATTTTCAGTCATCAATATTTATATTTATTTATTCAAGGCTGTGAATTTCCTGTCCAAATTTTGATTTGTAGTATCTTTCTTATCTTTCAGTTCAAAATATTTTTAAATTTTCATTGTTTTTACTTTATTGACTTATGATTTGTTAAATATGGACTTAATTTCCAATGTATGGGTTTTTCTGGTTTCAATCCCCTGTAGTTTATTGAGACCTTCTATGTAATTCCATATATGGCCAATTTTTGTAAACATTCAATGTGTGCTTGATAAAAAGGTATAGTTTTGGGGTGTAGTGTTGTACATGTATCAATTTGGTCAATTTGTTCAAAGTGTTGTTCAAGTCTTCTTTATCAATATTAATATATTATCTGTTCTATAAATTATTGAGAGAGGTATGTTGAAATCTCTTACCATGATTGTGGATCTGTTTTTTTGTGTGGTTCTGTCCATTTTTTCGTTACGTATTCTGAGTTGTATAATTAGAGTCATACAATTTTGAAATTGTTACATCTTTCTTTTATCACTAAGGCATGTCCCTCTTTATCCCCAATTTTTTTTTTTTTTACTTAAAGTCAACATTTTATGGTACTTATATTGCTATACTAACTTTTTAAAATTACTGTCTGCATGCTATATTATTTCCCTATCTTTTACTTTCAATATTTCCGTATCTTTATATTTTAGGTATTTCTCTTATAAGCCAAAAATAGTTATTAAATTTTTTTCTTTTAATTATTCACTAATCACCCAAAGCTCCTCCTAGCCCCTCGACTTATAAGCATTCATGGTTTCCTGGAGTGGAAGAGTTTAGGTGGTGTCCAAAGATAACCTTGGTGTAGCATCTATAAAAAATAAACCCCATGGCTCTTAGTCTTTTCCCTCAACTAACATATTTTCTTTGGAGCATTTGTTGATCAGAAGAAGTGGAATTTTTCAGACCCTTAGACTTAATGGCTGTGGAAATACTGGTGCAAATATCTTGCATTTCTGCGTTATTGTCCCCCATACCTAATTCTGGCCCCCTATCACCTTTAGACACTAATTCCAGGCTAGAAAAGGCAGAAGGAGTCTCCCTTCATTCTACAGCCATCATCACCAATGCCTTTTTTCTGCAACTGTTTTAGTTTGCTTTTAGAGTAATAGTTTTATATGTTAACTTTTTATTACATATAATATTCATACATAGCATCATACATCCCATCAAAGTACAGTTCAATGAATTCTCAGGAAGTGTACACACTGTATAGCCAGCATTCATATTAAGAAACAAAACATCCCCAGCACCCAGAGGCCCTCCTCATGCTTCTTTCTAATTACACCTACCACAAGGATAACTACCATCCAGACTTTAAACGGTATAGATTGATTTTGTCTTTATATAAATGCCTGTCTTCTTTCACTCAAATTTATGTTTTTGAGAATCATTCCTACTGTTGCATAGAGTTCACATAGAACCTTTAGAACGTTAATTCTCATTGCTGTATAATATTGTATTATACAGCAATGTATAATACAATATACATTGTATATTGTGACTATATAGTATAGTGTGACTACACTATAATTTACCTATTCTACTATTGGTGGGCATTAGGGTAGTTTCCAGATCAGTGCAATTACAGATAGTTCTGCTATGAACACTCTTGTACCTATGCATTGCTCTTCAGCATATTCTTAGGAGTAGAATTGCTAGGTCATTGGGTATGCATATGTCTGACAACAGTGTAATTAAAATATGCTGCCAGAAAGTTTTGCAGAGTGATTCTAAGAACTTACACTCCTACTAGCAGTGTATGAGAGTTCCATTGGTCCCACATCCATGCCAATACATGATATTTTCTGTCTTTTTCATCTTGCCATTTGGCTGCATATATAGTGGCATTGATTTGTGATTTAAAATTGCATTTTCCTGATGTCTAATGATGTTGAACACCTTCTCATATATTTGGTGAATATTTGGATATCCTCCTCTGTAGAGTGTTTGTTCAAGTCTTTTGCCCATTTTTCTACTGGGTTAATATTTATCTTTATAAAATAATGTGTGTTTATGATAGAAGATTTGGAAAACATGTGAGTTTAAAAACAGTAAAAATCACCAATGATTCCATTAATATTTAAATTACTAGAACTTTTATAATTCCTCCACATTTTATCATATAATTATATAGCAGTCATAATTATAAAATAATTTAGGGAAGCGGGTGTGGCTCAATCGATAGAGCCCCTGTTTACCATATGGGAGGCCCCGGGTTCGCTTCCCGGGGCCTCCTTGTGAGGGCAGGCCGGCCCATACGGCCCGGTGGGCTGATGCAACAAGACCTCACAACAGGAAGCGGGTGTGGCTCAATCAATAGAGCCCCTGTTTACCATGTGTGAGGCCCTGGGTTCGCTTCCCGGGGCCTCCTTGTGAGGGCAGGCCAGCCCGCGCGGCGCGGTGGGCTGATGCAGCGGGACCTCACAGCAAGGGGGAGATAAGCAGACACGGAAAAAACACACAGCGAATGGACACAGCAAGCACAAGCAGCAAGGGGGGGATAAAAAAATAAATAAATAAATCTTAAAAATAAATAAATAAATAAAATAAAATAAAATAATTTAGTAGTTATATTTATAGAGTCCAAAACAATTACATTGGTCCTTACTTAGGGCCCTCCAAAACACACAAATACGTTGGAAATGAATAAAGGTCCTTTATTCTATCAACCTTAAAGGGGGTGGAGGACATTAAGCCCTTTTATCTCACCCCTGCCCAGAGGGGCCGCACTCACTGGCCCAGCGCCAAGCTCCATGTTCTAAAGAGGGCACAGTTGGGCATCCTTGGTGCCTAGTTTGCTGCTTCTCCTTGGGAATCCTCTATGCAGTGTAATGATATGACACCTCCTCTCTCCTGAACCAGGCACCTAAGCCAGCCTCTACTCCTCTACTTCTTACCCCAAATGTTCACCAAGTCCTAAATCTCCTCTCCTTCCCTAATTTGGGTCTCATCTGTCCTCTGAATTATTTCCATCCCTCTCGACTGGTTTTCTTGCTTCTGTTTTCATCCCTACCTCCTCTCCACTCCACCCCACCCCAATTCATCACTCCCACTTACAGGCAGCCTTTCTAGAATATCAATCTAATCACATTACTTCCCTGCTTACGATATCTGAATGTCTCCCTGACACCTAGGATAAGGCTCAACTTGTTCGCATAGTTTGCTAGGGCCCTCCTAATTTGGTCCTTGCTGCCTCTAGTCTCATCTCCTTCCAAGACTCTGGTGGTGCTTCAGAGCCTTTTTTTCAAATTCTCTCTGCTTGCAGTGTCCTCACGTGCCTTCTCTGCCTGGCAAAATCCTGTGCACATTTTCAAGGCCCGGTTCAAATGTCAACCTGAGTTCCCAGACAGAATGAATCTATGCTCTCTAAGTTCATTTTACAAACCACTTTGCCCACTGAATTGCAGTAATTTCTTTGTCATCCCAGTTACATGGTGCATTTCTCAAGTCCTTATCTCTTCCATCTCTAGCACTTGGCACAAGGTCTGGCATATAATAGGTGTTTAATAAACACTGAATGAACCCCTAAAGAAATTAATCAATAAAAGATAAAAAAAAAAAAAAAGGGAACTCACCTTTATTAAAATAAAGAACTGTTACTTACTACAAGGCACTTTACATATGTTATCTCTTTTAAACATCTCAAGAGTCCTATGAATTAGGTATTACAGCTATTCCCATTTTTCATGAATTAAGAAATTAAGGCACAGAGAAATGATAATAATTTGCTCGAGGTCACCCAGCTAATAAATGGCAGAGCCAGGATTAAAGCTGGGTCTAGAAATAAACCTGGCTGTTTACCATTAAACAGACTACCCACAGATTATTGTAATAATGATAATGATAATTTTTAGGATGATTATGATAATAAAATGATCATAACACATTACATCTGTATCTCACTTTTCAGTTCACAAAGCACTTTCACCTCCATTATTGTTCCTTGAGTCTCACCACAAATAAATGAAGCTGGTGGAATTTTCTACCAACTATAGCTGACGAAGAAAATGAAGTTTGAGATTAAAGTGCCTCACCTAAGGTCACAGTCTTAGTAAGTAGCTCTTCTAGCTCTAATTCCAGAGGGACTGACGGTGAGGACAGGATCCCAAAGTAGGAGTGCTTTGAAATAATAAGTTGGCTGTTAACCCTGGCAGAAATCCTTTCCATTCCCATAGCAAGTCTACTGGAGCTATAGCAGCTTTGAGAAGGTGGAAAGGAATCATAGGCTGAAGGTTTCCACCATTTCTGGAAGGAGGGGAATTCTTTTCACAAAAGCCATTGTTTGCCTTGGCAAGAAAAAAGTAATTTACAAAGGAAAAGGAAAAGGAAAAGAAACCAGTATATATAAACATTTTTCAAAAAAGCTCCATGGATCCCAGACAAATGCAGCAAACACAAAGCCCTCTTGGGCTGCTGCCCTGTGTGAGCCCCTCTCCCCTGCTTCCAGGTAAGCCCCGTAGGCACTGCCCATCGAGCCTGCCTAGGGAATCTCCAATCTCCGTGAAGAAAAGGCTAAAACAACACCAATTCTCCTGGAGCCTCATTATTCAAACAGTTCCAGAAGCAGCGAGAGGACAGCGGTGACTTTGGGAGAAGCACAATCTTATCTCCAGGGTGAATAGGACCATTTGTTGTTTATGTCCAGGAAAGCAGGACAGCACAAAAAAGAACGAGGGAACTCGGAGGAGAAGGGCGCCAAAAGCCAGCAGCTGATCTAAAAATCCTCTGCAGAAACAATGGCTTCTCCCTGGACGCGCAGCAGCCCCTTCTGAAAACAAAAGCTCTCACCGAGGAAATTGGTCTTTTGTGGTCCTGGCAGGAAGCAGCCCGGAAAAGCTAGCCTGGCTTGACCCTCTCCTCTCCTGCGAAGGGGGCACAGAACTTGTCAGGAAGTGGGGGAAATTTGGCAGATCCTTCCTAAACTTCCGTCTGACCTTCCATTGCTCCACAGCTTTTTTCCAAGGAGGCTCCAGGACCTCCTCGTGACCGGCCACCCAGGCCCCTCTCGGTGTCCCTCTGTGGCTTGTGGTCTATCCCTTTCTTGTTCCAGCCAAAACCAGAAGCTGCAGTTGGGCCTGGAGGCCTCTAAAGTTTTTCTGACAATTTTTGAACTTGGCCTAAAAATGAAAACTGGCCTGGGACTTTGAAGCAGGCCCAAGCCCTGTCCTTACTTGAGCAGGTTCGGCCCTTCTTACCCTGGCAGCAAGCGCCCCTGAGTTTCAAAGACATCCCAGCTAGCCAGGAGCAGGCTTCTGCTCCCGCTGCATCGCCAGGGGTCCCGCAGATGACCCTATGTTCCCCGGAGCTTCATTTTAAGCTGACTTTGCAGAGAATTCTTTTTCATGGAGCTCCCAAATTTCTATTTAGGAGGGACTTGGGAGAGGTAATTTGGTTGGTAGGAGGTCCTGGGGTCCTTGTTTTGAGTGTGTGTTTGCCTAGCAAGAGTTGTTTGTATTTAGATTGCAGGTGTAATTGGGAGAACTGGTGGAGTTTGCTTGAAGATGGAGGCTGCTAGAGTCTCTCCAAGCCCGCCCTCTGCAGTTATTCTGTATGAACCCATAAGAGGCAGGGAGGAGGGACCACACGGTCAGGAGCAGAGCAGAGTTAGTTCTACCCAGTCTCGGAGGAAAACGGCACCAGCTACTCCCAAGGCGTCCACAGAGAAATGCTCAGGCACCTCCAGCAGGAGATCGTCCCTGGTCCCCTAGGTCAGCCTAGAGAGTCTGCTGAAAATCTGTCTGTAATGATGATGGGAGGGAGGGGCCCCACTGGGAATGGCGCCATGCATGCATGTCCTACGAGACAGGACTAGATGTCATCCATCACTGTTTCTTAATAGTAACAGCCAACATGTGTCTGGTTCTTGGGAGCTAATTGTGTGCTTCCACATACCTTATCTTGTTTAGTTCTCCAAAAAAGAGTGTGAGGCACTAATGATATTACACAACAGGGACTTTTAGCATAGAGATCAATAGGTCCTGGAAAAAGCTAGGATGAACTTCAGGTTCTCCATGAGCCATTGAAATTCCATGCACAATTTTACATATATGCACGAATGAGCTTGCTCCAGACCATGCCCTTCACTCAGCTCATAAAGGCATTTGGGAACTCTGAAACATTAGGAACCATTGCTTTAAAAGCAGGATTTCAGGTCCTGTATTGTGTTAGTACCAGAGTCATTCCCTACTCAGGCAGACTTAAGATATTTTACCCCTATTCTCACTGCATCTTGCAAATGCCTTCTCCGAAGCAATATAAAATTCTATTGTATTTTAAAGGACTCTTTTTAAAACAAATTTCCCCTTCATCTACTAGATTATAAACTCTTAGAGGACAGCCATTGTGTCTTAGTCACCATTTTAGCTCTGTTGCCTAAAATAAACTCTTGTACTTAGTAGATGCTCAGTAAAATTCTGTTGCATGAATGAATGAACATTCATTCATGTATACACAGCTACCGTACAGTAAAATGGGTCCAGTTTAAGTATGTGAGTGTGTGAGGGAATGTCTGTGTGTATGTGCATATGAGTGAGAGGGGAAGGTGGAGTCCTCTCCGATGTGGCAGTGGGAAGGTATGTGTATGGAGGTATCGCGCCTGGTTTGCAGAAAAACAGAGGCAGCCTTCAATGGAGCGCCGGAACGTCAGGCGCGGAGCCAGGGAAGCCACATCCTCGCATCTTGGTGGTACTCGGATTTGGCTCTGGACCGGAACATCTCCTGCGCGCCTCTCCCTGCCAGCACCCCTATGCCTTCACTTTGTGCAGCATCTATTAATGATAAAAGTCCCCGTGGTTTATAATTACCAGTTTGACAAGTTCAGGAGTTCTCTGTTAATTATTATAATTAGCTTTCACTCAGTGCGGCTTCGGGAGTTTAACAACAATATTAACAACGGGAGAACCACGATCAGGAATTGACTGCAAAGAATTGACTGGAAAGACTTCCTTCTGCTGTCAGGGAAACTTATCAGTGAAGGCAAAACCTGCACAGCGGCTCCCCTCTCTCTGCCTTAACTCAGCGATTGGTTCTAAATTTTGCCTTGGGGAATTGAAAACAACTGTTGCAGCCAGAGCTTGCAAACCCCAAGTTTAAAATCAACCAGGGAAGAAGAAAGAAGCCACTAAACAGACAGCTGCGGGCCCTCCTTGACCAGAAAGAGAGCAGAGGCAGCAGCCAGGGAAGGAAACGCAAACCAAAGCTGCCAGCCTGGTCTCAGACAAGGTCCTTAGGAAGGACCAGGCAAGCAGGAGGCGTGTGGAGGAGAAAGAAGCCCGTGGGGAGAGCTAGGTGGGCCGGGGGGGCAGCCAGCCTCTATGGAAATTGCCAACATCATCACTTTTGACTGCCGTTCATGCCCATGGCTTTTCCCCAGGTTATCCCTCAGCATCTCTCATGGGGATGGTGCTGGACTTGACTGGACTCCTGGCTCCTGCTCTATTTTCCGACCCGATCCAAACTCACAGACCTTCCAGATTTCCTTTCTGAAGCCCAGCTCTGATACCTCACTCCTCAACTCACAAGCCTTCCGTGACCCCCCTAATATGCTCGTTGTGGCGTCTTTGTTCCTAGGGCTGCAGTAGCAAAGTCCTGCAAACTAGGTGGCTTAGGACAATAGAAATTTGTTTTTTGACAGTTCTGGAGGGCAGAAGTCTGAAGCCAAGGTGTTGGCAGGACCATTTTCCCTCCTAAGTCGGTAGGGCAAATCCTCCCTTGCGTCTTGTAGCTTCTGGAGGTTTCTCAGCAATTTGTAGTGTTCTCCCCTCATCCGTGTCCTTGTCCATACTCCCTCTTCTTACAAGGCCACCAGCCATGTTGGAGTAAGGGTCCCCTACTCCACTATAGCCTCCTTTTGACTTGACTAATTCCATTGGCAATCACCTTATTTTCAAACAGGAGGACGCGATTCAACCCATAACAGCACCTAACTCTCCCCAGGATAAGCCCAGCTGATCTTTTCCAATATTGTTTTCTACTAGTCATTCTTTTAGTCCTTGATTCAGACACTAAATATCCACTGAGTACTCACTAAACACCAGGCATTGTTTCCGATGCTATAGCATCTGCAGTCAACAAGACAGGCAAATTTCCTGCCCTCATGGAACTTTAATTCTAGTGGAGGAAATCAGGAAATAAACTCATAAACAAATAATAGCATCAAAGGAGATGAGTGCAATCGAGAAACTAAACCAGGTTCAACGCATAGAGAATGAAGGGGCGAAAGCCTTTCTGAGGAGGTGAACTTGACACGAGAGCTGCATGATGAGCTAGTCTCCAGAAGAGCACTCCAAACAGAAGGACCAGCAGGTGCAAAGGCCAAGGTGGGGACAACTGGACAGGAAGCAGGAACAAAGGCCACGGGGTAGAGCAGAGGGTAGAGCAGGGGAAAGCAGGTGTGGTTACAGAGACGGGCAGGTGCCAGTCATGGCAGTGAGCCAGGGAAGGAGTTTGGCCTTTATTCCCAATGTAGCCAGAAGCCTCTGGAGGGCTTAAGCAGGATTCTTCTCCTTCGGGTCTGCTGTACTCCTGCTGAGCTGAGCATCAAGCCTCTGTGCTCTCCTGCCTGGCACAGCTTCCCTAAAAGGGCTTGAGGCTCTTGATCTTTTGAGGATAATGCCCATTAGAATTTATTATCCTTCTGATCAATCTCCATCTCTTTAATAAACGTGTTTGTGCTAATGGGTATCGTGGATGATCTCAGCTGGGCTTACCTTGGCTCACCTGGACTCTAGGCTTCAGTTTGGACTTCAGATCTGCTCCACATGTCTTCATCTTGGGGCCTGAGCTGAAGGCCAGTTGCTTTCCGGCATGCTCTTGCAGAGAAGTATGCAAGGGCAAGCCAAGCCTCTCCAGCTCCTTTAAAGTCTCCCCTCCCATCTCAGCCAAAGCTGGTCATGGGCCAACATCCAACATTGATACACACTTCCTCAGTGGGGTCACTGCAAAGGATAAAATAGGATACATAATCCCATCTCAGGAGAGTGAGACTCAGGATCCCTAATCCTCATTGTATTTGCATTTTTGCAGACTTCTTGAGAGCAATGTCTGAAATGACTTGGTGGGATTGTAGGTACCAGCGGGGGGCAGTGCTCTGGGAGTCAAGAAAGGCTTTTTATGTCCCTCAGAACCTTTCTTGGGGAGCCACAGACACCAGAGCAGTACCCACCTGGCAGTAAAGGAGGAAGGAAAGGAAAAGGAAACTAACATTTCTTCAGCATCTATTATGTGCCTGGCATCACAGTAGCCCTTTGAGCAAATTATATCAACTTTAGGTTAAACACATGAGATTGAAGAGGTGCTTTTCTACCTGCCATCTCCTAATCATCCTTCCTTTCTTCCCCTGCCCTGCCATATGCAAATGACAATAAAGGCAAAAAAGAAAAGAATAAACCCATGAGAACCAAGGGACTGTGGAACGGTAAACATCAGAGGATGAGAGATGTCAACAATTCTTTGGAAAGTGGAAAGCAGATTGGAGTGCTAAAGACACAGCACTTTTGTGGAGGAGTTAGGCAATGCCGAGTAAGAGGCAGCCCCTGGAAGGCTTCCTGAATCGGGAGTACCAGGGTCCTCATCAGTATGGAGGGGGAGAGAGGTTGTACACAGCATGACTGGTTGAAGGTCCATTTAAGGAGCAGATCCCCAGATCTTCTTCACCATCCTGCACAGCCAAATGACAGTGGCTCCCCCATCCTGGCAGGAAGGTTTATTTTCTGTAGAACATAAGTGAAGGAAATTCTATATTCAGGGACATCAGGGCCTGGTGAGGATGGAAGTAAGGAGATGTATTGGGAAAAATATGTTAAATGAAAGTCGACATTTGAGCTCCTCCAGCTATCAGTCTTCTGCTCAATTCTCTGAACTGCCAGGCTTATATACCTGGGCAGGAGGGTGGAGGGTTATTCTCTGGAGAAGACCATCAGAGAAAAGACCTGCAGACTGTCATACTCGAGCATCCCCAAGGACATGACTGGACTCCATCCTGTCACTTGAGTGGATCTCAATAGTTGATAAGCCCTTACACATGGAGTTTCCAGTTGGGTTTAGTGCCTCATCCTAAAGGATCACCAGATATTTGGGGAAAGCATGAAAGCAGTGGGCTAACCGTCAGACAAAAAACAACAACAAAAACAAAAAAACATGCAGAGTAAAAGAAAACAACACAGGGATCAGAAGAAAAAGCATGAAAAAATTTTTCCTGTAAAATCTGTGGAGAGATAAGAGAAGATTTGCATCCAAGAGACAAGAATAGGCTGTAGCTTTGGTTTTTCAAAGGAATAATGAGAGAGCAAGAAGAGCTCTTGGAAGTTAAAGCTATGAAGACAAGTACATTTAAAAAAAATAATCAATAGAGGTTTTGTAAAATTAAAGGGGAGTGAATCTCACAGAAAGGGAAAACAAAAGAAAAAGACAGGAAATGGAATAGAAAGTACAAACATATTTGAAATAAGTTGCTGTATTTTACTGACTCCTTAAAATAACTGTATGAGGTAGATATAATTATTCCTATTTTACCGATGAGGAAACTGAGGCTCCAGTATGAACTTTCCAAGATCGTACTTAGAAAATATCAGAGCTGGAAATTGAACCCATGTCTGTTTGACTCTGAAGCCACCTTGTTTCTACTCAGCTCTGCCCTGAGAAAAGCAGACTCAGCAGAGCTTTGCTCCTGGACATGGAATGGGAGGGAACTGAGAATGCAGGTTTATTTGGGGATATTATATTTTTCCCCTTTATGGCTCATGCAAACCTATAAGGCACACACTTTCCATCTTCAAGGCTGTATGTGATGATATATAAGACATGTCAGTATCGCTTATACTGTACAGCTCCTCAAAGTAGGGTACTTTACTCTCCTAATCTGGAACTGGCCTGAAATCCCAGTAATTCTTTATACTGGGATTTTATCTGTTAAAGGTATGATTATTCAAAATGCAAAGTTGTCCTTTTATCAGACTTAGTGGGGCATTTTCTTACAGTGGTAGCTGGATCAAGGAGACAGTTAGACATCAGACCATCCATCCAGGTGTATTAAGCAATGACATATATTTCAAGTCAGGGGAAAATGTAGTGTCAGAGGAAATATAACCAATAACAACCAGGCCTGGCAGAGCTTCTGATTAACGTGCCTCAGCGCAGCTGCTGGCCATGGCCAGCGGAAGGAGAGAAGAACCAGAGAAGGTAAGAGAAAGATCAGAAGACAATAGCTTCATGTCGATCCGATAGGGCGTGGGAGAGGAGAGGGTGTGAGTTTCTACAACTCACAAAAATTTTCACTTTTGCCTGCCTTCCTTCTTCCCTTCTTTCTTTTTCCTTTCCCCCTTCCTTCCTCAAAGGAGACAGTAGATAGGGGTCAAGATTGTCATCTTGATGGTGGATAAAAGTTGGATTGAGGATGTGACTTAAATAAGTGATAGCCATGGGCTTCGAGATCCTGAACTAGAATTAGAGATAATTCGTCATGGGGCTCAGGCAGAGTGGGCCAGAGCCTCCTTCCTGAAGCTCACAGCAAGGCTGAAAGCAGAATGGAGCCCAGTGTCTGCAGGCAAGAGTTTCCCAGACACAGGGGAGGATGGAGGGGCTGAGCTTCACAGGGCTGCTTCCTCCTGGAGGCTTGCCGTGCAGATGAACCGCTCAGCCTCTCTGGAGAAGAATGGCAATGCTAATCCTTGGTCCTTCACAGGGAAGGACTGGGGACGATGTCCCCTTCAGGTCCATGTTTAGGCAAACATTGGCATAAGGGATGGATCCTTGGAGGGCGGCACCTTGTAACTGGATGGAGCCCCAGGGAGCTCTAGGGAGACAATCTCTTTTAAGGGTGGGCATGAAAGAGCAATGGTGTTTACTTTTCTTTTTGCTCCTGTCCTGGAATATGCTTAGATAAAAAGTTGGCAACTCTGAAGTGATTAATTTCTATATCTTCGCCTAGGAGCTAGAAATCTGGGGTTCTGGAGATGTCGTTCACTCTACCACCCCTCGCAGTTCACTTCACCTTCTCGGGTTTCAGCTGGTCTGTGAGCTGGGCATAGCACCAATTGCCTCATTTGCCTTCCAGGGGTGCTGTGAGGGATCAAATTGTTACACAGGAGTGAAAAAAAAAATCACGAGCACTGAATATTGTAGAGGATTGTTCCAATGACGCCCAAGATAGCAACAATTCGACCCTCCGAACCTTCTCTAGAAATTGTTCCACTGATACCTCTCCCCACCAGAGAAGCTCCAAGCCACAAGCCTGCCCCCCCTGTTCTCCACCCCTGCCCCTGGCTCTTAGTGCCTTGTGTCTTTAGTCATAAGTGCCCAACCTGCCCAGCTGCAGTCAAAAAGAAAGAAAGAAAGAACAAAGATTAAAAACAAAACATTTTCTACACCTTTTGCTCAGAAATGGCACAGACGGGAGGTCTTAAGACATAGTGATTAACTTTCTCTGAAAGCCAGTGCACCTGGGAATACACAGCGAGACACAATAGGCTGAGCAAATATTAGACAAATATCACTTTTCTGCATTGCCCACTTTGC
>JAQZBX010015931.1:0-37013 GCA_029593785.1 Cabassous unicinctus
AATTATATTTGGTTATTATATGGGCTTCATCTTCAAGGAAGGTTTAGATCACAGAAGGGTTACAATGGGGGCTGCAGAGGATCATTGGTGGGGGGTGTCTGGGGTGGGGGATTCATGGGAGGAAGTTCATCTGAATATACATGAAAGATATATAAAATTGTCCAAATGAGCAAGGGGTGGGGCATAGTCACAGTGGGTGGACAATCACTCAATAAATGAAGGAATACTGAATTCCCAGCCTGGAGAGCTCTGCCACATTCTTCAAAGGATCAGCAACAGTCCCCCAAGTGCAGGGGCAGTGTCTCTCAAAGGAGGATGGTTCACTAATGCATTCTTGTTATTGATGACTAGCCTTACAAGTGTTTTCTCTTGTTATTGAAACCTAGCCTGTTGTTATGCGGTGCCTAAGGGTTGCCACCTGAGAGCCTCCTTGTTGCTCAAATGTGGCCTCTCTCTAAGCCAAACTCAGCATATGAATACATGACCTTCCCCCCTGCATGGGACATGACTCCCAGGGATGAGCCTCCCTGGCAACGAGAGATTAACACCAAGTGCCATCTCGCAATACCATTGGAAAAAGACCTTGAATAAAACAGGGAAAAGGTAAAGACAAATAAGTTCATGTGGCTAAGAGACTTCAAAGAGAGTCGGGAGGTCATCTCAGAGGTAACGTTTATGCACATCTCAGTAGGACCTCATAGAACACCAAAGTGGGTATCACCCCACACAGAGGGGCTCCTGAGAGGTCTGGAGACACCCAGTTCCTATATAAGGGGGGATAGCTCCAGAGATTGATGCCGTATCAGTGGACTCTCCACTGGAATCTGTGCTCCTGAGAGTGACAGAGTTGGACTCAAATAAGTCCTCCCTGCACATGGTCCATCAGTCCCTTCTATTCAAACCTATATGTGATGCTGGAGTTTGTAGGTGTACTTCCAGAGACTGGAGACTTTGGCCTGCCCATGTCCCAGCTGTGCCTGGAATCTCGGTGGAGCTGCAACTCCAACTCTACAGCTCAATGGACTCACCCAAGTCACCTGGTGAGGAGACGATGATGGACGGCAGGCATCCCAGGGAATGGAGAGAGTCTGAACTTGCAGGAAGAATAATCCCATCCTACGTATTCATGGGATATAGGCACTTCTCACTTGGAGGTGGAGTGGACATCACCATCTCAAACTCCTCAGGATTGGGGGAGGAGCTATGGACTAGAGGGGACTCATTGGTATTCTGTTGTAGACATATTGTGATTCAAGTAATGGAAGAAATTACAACAGTGAGGTGGAGCCAGGGGCCACTGGACGCTTTCAGGACAGGGAAGGGAAAAGCAGTTGTAATAAAGGGGCTTTATCGGGACTTGGGAATTGTCCTGATTGGCATTACGATGACAGATATAGGCTATTTTATGTCAGCATATAGCGTGCAGAACTGTGTGGGAGAGAGTGTTGTCTACAATATGAACTATGGTCCATGCTTGGTGGCAAGGCCCCAGGATATGTGTATCCATTGCAGGTGATGTGCCACATTAATGAAAGATGATTGTGTGGGATGTTGTGGGAGGTGTGGGAGGTGGTGAATATGGGAATTCTTGTAATTTTTGTGTAACATTTATGTAATCTAAGCATCTTTTAAAATATAAAATAATTAATTAATTAATTTTAAAAAATGAAAAATGAGAGATAAAAATAAGATATGAAATATGAAAGTCCAAAAGTAAAATGGTGGAAGTACAGTAATGCATTTACAAGCAGTATCATTGAATGTAATTGGATTAAACTCCCCAATCAAAACATATAGTCTGAGAGAATGTATTAAAAATATGAGCCATCCATATGTTGTCTACTAGAGACTCCACTTAGATACAGGTATGCAAATTGGCTGAAAGTGAAAGGTTAGAAAAACATATTCACTGAAAAATTTAAGAGCAGGTGTGGCTATACCAATATGGACAAAACAGAATTTCAATGCAAAAACTGTAAGAGATGCCAAAGGCCATTATCTATTAATAAAAGTGACAATGCAACTGCAAGAAATAACAGTCATAAATATCTATGCGCCTAACCAGGGTGGCCCAAAATATATGAGGCAAACCCTGACTGAGCTGAAGGAAGAAGTAGACATTTCTACAATAATAGATGGGACTTCAACACAGCACTCACATCAATAGATAGAACAACTAGATTTAAGATCGACAAAGAAACAGACAACTTGAGCACTATTGTAAATGAGCTCGACTTAAAAGACACATACAGGATCTTGCATCCCAAGTCACCAGGTTACACATTCTCCTCAAGTGCTCATGGATCTTTCTCCAGAATGCACAAACAAACTACATTGACTCTACAAGAAATATAAGAACTCAACAAGCCAATCACATTTAAAAATATTAAATCAGTCATCAAAAATCTCCCAGGAAAGTAATGTCCAAGACAAGATGGCTTCACAAGAAATGTGTCTGGTAATTTTCCACCCTCTTCAAATTTTAGAAGTATTTAAATAGGGTTGGTATTAATTCTTCCTGAAATGCATGGTAGAATTCTTGTAGCCAACATCACCCTAATACCCAAACCAGATAAAGATACTACAAGAAAAGGAAATTACATATCAATCTGTCTAATGAACATAGATGCAAAAATTCTCAGCAAAATACTTGCAAATGTAATCCAACAGCAAAACGAAAGAATCATACACTATGATCAAGAGGGATTTATTCCTATATGCAAAGGTAGTTTGACACAAGAAATCCATTAGTGTAATACACCACATTAACAAATTGAAGGGAAAAATAATGCATGATCATCTCGATCAATGCAGAAAAAGCATTTGACAAAAACCAGCATCTTTTCTTGATAAAAAACACTTTGAAGATAGGAATAGAAGGAAAGTTCCTCAATATGATAAAGGTCATATATGACAAACCCACAAACACGATTGTACTCAGTGGGGAAAGGATGAAAATTTTCCTACTAGGATCAGGAACACAACAAGTTTGCCTACTGGCACCACTGTTATTCAACCTTTTTCTAGAAGTTCTAGCTGGAACAACTAGACAAGAAACAAAATAAAATGCATCCAAATAGGAAAAGAGGAAATAACACTCTCACTATTTGCATGATTTGATCCTTTAGAAAATTCCAAAATATCTACCACAAAGCTACTTAAACAAATAACTATGTTCAGCAAAGTGGCAGGATACAAGTTCAACCTGCAAAAATTAGTAATGTTTCAGCACACTAGTATGAACAATCTAAGAAAGAAATCTTGAAAAAATTCCATTTACAAAAGCAACAGTAACACAAATACCTACAAAACATTGCTAAAAGAAATCAAAGATCTAAACAAATCCAAAGAAATTCTGTGTTCCTAGTTTGGAAAACTAAATATCATGAAAACATCAATCCTATCCAAACTGATTTATAGATTCAATGCCATGCCAAACACAATTCCAAGAGAGTCCTTTACATTAATAGAAAAGGCAATTACCAACTTCATTTGAAAGGGAAAATGTACCCAAACAGCCAAAAGCCTTCTAAAAAAGAAGAGCAAGGTGGGAGGAATTTCACTGCCTGACCTTGAAACCTGCTACAAAGCTACAGGGGTCATAGCAACATGGTAGTGGCATAAAAATGGACACATAAATCAGTGGAATAGAACCCGGAGTCCAGAAATAAACCCTCACTCCAGTGGCCAAATGGTTTTTGACAAATCTACCAAGTCCATGTTAATGGGACAAAACTGTCTCTTCAACAGATGGTGGTGGGTGAACATTATATCCATAACCAAAAGAATGAAAGAGAACCCCTGTCTCAGATTCTATACAAGAATCAAGTAAAAATGGATCAAGGACCTAAATATAAAAGCTAGGAACATAAAACTGCTAGAAGGAAATGTAGCAAAACATCTTAAAAACCTTGTGGTAGGTGGGGGTTTCCTGGACCTTACAACCAAAGCACCAGAAGAAAAGGTAAAATAGATTAATGGGACCTCATCAAAATTAAACTCTTTTGCACCTCAAAGGACTTTATAAAAAAGGTGAAAAGACAGCTGACTCAATGGGAGAAAATAATTGGAACTAACTATCTGATAAGGTTTTAATATCCATGATATATAAAGAGCTGCTACAACTCAACAGTAAAAAGGTAAACTACCCAATTTTAAAATGGGCAAAAGAATAGACATTGGTCCAAAGAAGAAATATAAATGGCAATAAAACACATGAAAAAATGTTCAACATCACTAGTGATTAGGGAAATGCAAGTCAAAGCTACAATGAGATATCATTTCACACCTATTAGAATGGCCACTATTAAAACGTCAGAGAATTACAAATGTTCGAGAGGATGTGGAGAGGTAGGAGCACTTATTCACTCTTGGTGGGAATATAGAATGGTACAGCCACTGTGGAGGACTGTTTGTCAGTTCCTAAAGAAGTTGAATATAGATTTGCCACGAGACTCGGCAATATCACTATTAGGTATAAACCCAGAAAAATTGAGAGCAGTGACATGAACAGATATCTGCACACTGATGTTTATAGTGGCATTACTCACGATTGTCAATAAATGGAAACATCCCTGGTGACCATGAACTGATGAATGGATAAACAAACCGTGGTGTATACATATGATGGAATATTATGTAGGAGTAAGAAGAAATGAAGTTGTAAAACATAAGACAACATGGACGAACCTAGTGAAGCAACCTGCTTGAGTGAAGCAAGCCAGACACAAAAGGAAAAATGCTGTATGAATGCACTACTATGAACTAAATATAATGTGTAATTTCATGGAGTTAATAACTTGAATACGGGTCACCAGAAAATAAAATGAGGTTAGAGAATTGTAAGGTTAGGGTTAATATGTGCAGAATTGGTAAAAAGGATGTGTGTTAATCTTTGGCAATGAATAATAAAGTTGAAAGGACAACATAAATATTTGTAACTACTAATTATATTGTATGGGTATGATACTGGTTTAAAGAGAAAATCTAGTGTCATGTATATTCCTTAAAGGAAAGCTAAAATTGTAACATCAGAATGTATAGCATAGTAATATCACATATGAAACATGAATATGGCTAAAATTGCATATATAAGAAAGTTTTTCTTTGAAACAGAACTAATATCTTAATTTTCCAAGATGTTAATATTGGACAAAAATTATGCTATTTGACAGAAACAATGCACAAAGTACTATATATTGTATTATTTCATTTACTTAATATGTAAATACAAATCAATTTATAAAGAGGAAACTTGTTTAGTGGTTATGTAAGGGTGGGGAACGATGGAGTGACTGAGAGGTGACTGCTAAGGGGTGTGTGTGGGTTTTTTCTTTTAGGAGAAATGCAATTGTTCTAAAATCTTTTGTGGTGACGATTGCATAACATTGTGATCATTCTAAAAGCAATTGATTAAAGATATGTGAATATATCTCAATAAATCTGCTTAAAAATAAATATAGAAATAAATGTGTAAGAATAGCTCAAATTTGCAAATGTGTATGGCTGGGGAAGCATAGAGCAACTGAGAGGTCAAGAATTTTCTTGTTTTTTGTTTGTCTGTGTTATTATTATTATTGAAATAATGAAAATTATCTAATAATAATTGAAGTGATGAATGCATAACAATATGATATCAAATACCACTGAATGTACACTTTAGAGGAATTATACACTTCATTAATATTTATCAATAAAATTAATTTATATTAAAAAATACACATACTAGGGTTACTCCCCCTACAATCCCAAGGCTTTTGTATTTAATGACTCCCCAGTTCACCATGGGGTTGAGAGACTGTTCTTCGTAGGACACAGTCCCAGAGCTTCAGGTTGTGAAGTGCAGGAGAACATGACCAGAAGCAAACCCTGGGCATTAAGAGAGAGTAGGGCTGGATCAAGATTAGAAAATCCAAAAAGAAGTGCAGAAGTGTTCAAGAATGCAAGGAAACCATATGACTGAAACTTGGCCTTTGCAGGGCCAATTTCCCTTATTACCTGGGAATTCCTTTAGGGGTTCAGACATTGGGAGTGCAACATGTAAATGAAACAATATCCTGTAGCAGGTGTTATGTCCTCTATAAATATTGGCCCATGAATTACTGAAGGGAAATATAGAGTTGAGGATGAGGAGTTGTCTGGGTGAAAATATAAAACTTCCCAAACCACTAATGTAGACATCTCAAATTCATAACAGCACAAGTACTGGCACATCTTGACCAATTGCACATTCATTCTCTTTAGCTAAGAAAAGCTGGGTTTCATGAGCTATTTTGAACTTCCACATTGCTTTTCAAGAATGATAATAAAAATAGTGAAAATAGGAGGTTCAGGGAAGATGGCATCAAAGTGGGCAGGCAGGGATCAACTCTCTCAAAATACAATGGAGAAAGGGGCCAAAAGCTTAGCAAGGGATTTGCTTTGGGGATCAATAGACCAGGGTAGTGCTGTGCAACTCCAAGGAAGGGAAAGGACAGAGAGAAGAAGAACTCAAAACAACAAACATGAGTCAACAGAGTTCCACGGTGGCTGGTATGACTCCCATCCCCCACCTTCAAGACATTAAGCCTGGTTACTACCTCTGACTCACTGCAGCTGACTGAGAGGGGAACTGAAATCTTCCTCCCTGTCAGCTGTTACAAGGGAAGAAGGTGTGAGTCAGAAAGCATCTCTTCAGTGAATTTCGCAGACAGGCTGCTATGAATCTTGGCTCTGACCAGACCAAAAATAGCCCCTTCTGCTGGCCTGTTAGAAATTGCACAAATTAAAACTACTTTTCAGTCTCTCTTAAGCCCCCTGGGAAAAAATCTGTGCCCCATTAGTGAATCCTTGGACTGATTTTGATAACTTAACCTGGGCAATTTTAAAGACATAGTATAAGTTGAATGAAAAAATCAAAGAAGAGCTGTGAAAAAAGTAAACACTAGGCAAAAGAGAGAAATTGGCCATCAGAATAAATTCAACAACATATTCTGATGCCTAGACATCAAAAAGTATTACAAGCCCTACTAGGAAAGAGGAAGAGATGGCCCAACCAAAGGAACAAACCATATACCCTGAAGAGATACAGGATTGAAGACAGCTAATCAATGATAGTCACAAAAGTGTCCTAAATCAATTCAAAGTATTGAAGGAAAATAAAACTAAAGGCATAAAGGATATTAAGAAGTCTGTGGGTGAGCATAAAGAACAATTTGAAAGCTTGCAAGTAAAAGTAACAAAGCTTATGGGAATGAAAGACACGATGGCTGAGATTAAAAGTACATTAGAGACACATGAGAGTAGATTTGAATTTCAGACAGAATTAGTGATTTTGAAGACAAAACATTTGATCTGGAACAGACAGGAAAACAGAAAGAGGGACAAAATGAAAAAAAAAAATGGAGCATGTTCTCACGGAATTGAATGACAATGCAAAACACCAAGCATACATGTTATCGCTGTCCCAGAAGGAGAAGAGAAAAGAAAGGGGGCAGAAAAAATATTTTAGGAAATAATGACTGAAAATTTCTCAAACCTTCTGAAAGATATTAATATCCAAGAAGAACAACTTACCCCAAACAGAATAAATCTAAATAGACCTACTCCAAGAAACCTACTATTCAGAATAAAAACTATAAGAGATAAAGAGAGCATTCTGAAAGCAGCAAGCAAAACAGAAAGCATCACATTCAAGAGAACCTCAATAAGATTAAGTGCCGACCTCTCATCAGAAACCAAGGAAGCAAGAAGAAAGTGGTATGATAGATCTAAGTCTGAAAGAGAAAAACTCCCAGCCATGAAATCTGAATCAGGAAAAACTGTCCTTCAGAAATGAGGGTGAAAAACAAAACTGAGAAGGTATATTGCCAAAAGACAGAATTCCAAGAGTTAGTAAAGGGAATGCTGCAGCCTGAAAGTAAAAAACAAGGGGAAGCGAGGAGACTTGGAGAATACTGTAGAAATGAAGATTATTAGGAAAGCTAAAGTAATAGGTAAAGAGACAGACAATAGTAAGATATGACATCAGAAATCCAGGTGTCATATTGATCAAGTAAGTATTGCCTTTACAGTAATAAAATTGAATGTTAATGGCTTGAACTCCCCAAATAATAGAATGGATAAAAAATATAAGCCACGTATATTTTGTCTACAAGAGACTCACCTCATATGTAAGGACACAACCACGTTGAATACAAAAAATTGGAAAAAGATATTCCATGCAAATAGTAACCAAAAAGAGCTGAAGTAGCATAACTAATATTAGAAAAAATAGATTTTAATTGACAAACTCTTATAAGGGATAACAAAGGTCATTCTATATTAATAAAAGGGGAAATTCACCAAGAAGAAATAACTATATTAAATATTAATGCACCTAACCTGAATGCCCCAAGATACATGAGGCACACACTGGAAAACATGAAGGGAGAAATAAATGTCTCTACAAGAATGGTTGGAGAATTCAAGACATCTCAGTGTCTTAGATGTTAGAACATCTGGACAGAGGATAAATAAAAAATAGAGAGATTAAATAATATGATTAAAGAAGTAGACCTAACAAACATTTATAAGCATTACACCCCAAAACAGCAGGATATATATACTTTTCAAATGCTCATGGATTCTTCTCCAGGAAAGACCATATGTTGGTTCACACGACAGATCTCAATAAATTTAAAAAGAGTGAATTTATGCAAAACACTTTCTTTGATCATAAAAGAATAAAGCTGGAAATCAATAATGGATGGAAAAGGGGAAATTCATAAAAATGTGGCGATTAAAAAACACACTCTTAAATAATCAGTGGGTCAGTGAAGAAATTGTAAGAGAATCCAGTAAATATCTTGAGACAAATGAACATGAGAATACAACCTATCAAAACCTATGGGATACCGCACAGGCAGTGCTGAGAGCGAAATTTATAGGCCACAATGCTTACATTAAAAAAGAAGAAAGAGATGATATTGAAGATCTAACTACACACCTGGAGGAACTAGAAAAATAGCATCAAACTAATCTCAAACCAATCCAAAGGAAAGAAATATTAAAGATCAGAGGAGAAATAAATGAAATCGAGAACAGAAAAACAATAGAGAATACAACAAAACCAAATGTTGGTTCTATGAGATGGTCAACAAAATCAACAAATCCTTAGCTACAATGAAAAAGGAAAAAGTAAGATGCAAATAAATAAAATCAGAAATGAGAGGGGGGACATGACCACTGACCCTGCAGAAATAAATAACACCACAAGTGGATACTATGACCAAGTGTAAGCCAAAATACTACACAATATAGACAAAATGGACAATTTCCTAGAAAGATATGAACCACCTACACTGACACTAGAAGAATTAGAAGATCTTAACAAACCAATCACAAGTGAAGAGATTGAAAGAGTCATCTAAAACCTCCCGAAGGTGAAAACCCGGGACCAGAGGGCTTCACATTTTGAATTCTACCAATCCTTCAAAAACATCTAATACCAGTCTTGCTTTAGCTGTTCCAAAAAACCAAACAGGAAAGACCACTACCAAACTAATTTTTAAAAGCCAATATGGCCCTAATATCGGGGCCAAATAAAGATACTACAAAAAAAGAAAATTACTGACCAACATCTCTAATGAAAATGTATGCAAAAATCTTCAACAAAATAGTTGCAAACTGAATTCAAAAGCACATTGAATGAGTTATACACCACCATCAAGCATGTTTTATCCCAGGTTGCAAGGTTGGTACATTACAAGAAAACCAATTAGTGTAAAAAACCATGTTAATAAAATGAAGAAGAAAAATTTCATGATCCTCTATATTGATGCAGAAAAGGCATTTGACAAAATAGAGCATCCTATATTGATAAAAACACATCGAAAGATAGGAATAGAAGGAAACTTTCTCAATATGGTAAAGTGAGTATATGAAGAACACACAGCAAGCATTATACTCAATGGTGAAAGAATAAACACTTTCCCGCTGAGATCAGCAAGAAAGCAAAGATGTCCGATGTCACTACTGTTATTCAATATTGTGTTAGAAGTTCAAGCAAGAGCAATTAGGCTAGTTAAAGGAATAAAAGACACCCAAATAGGAAAGGAAGAACTAAAACTTCCATTATTTGCTGGTGATATGATCCTATACCTAGAAAATTCTGAAATGTACTCAACAAAGCTACCAGAAATAATACACGAGGTCAGCAACCTGGCAGGATGCAAGATTAATATGCAAAGATCAAAGCATTTCTATACACTACTGATGAGTAATCTGAGGAGGAAATCAGAAAAAAAAATCCAGTTATAATAGTGACTAAAGAATCAAATATTTAGGAATAAACTTAACCAAGGACATAAAGGACCTATACTTACAAAACTACAAAATATTGCTAAAAGAAAACAAAGAAGACTTAAGTAAATGGAAGTACATTCCCAGTTGATGGACTGGAAGACTAAATATTGTTAAGATTTCAATTCTGCCCCAACTGCTTTATAAATTCAATTCAATCCCAATAAAAATCCCAACAGTCTTTTTTGCAGAAATGGAAAAGAAAACTATCAAATTTATTTGGGAGAATAGATGTCCTGAATAGCCAAATATGTCTTTTAAAAAGGAGAATGAATTTGGAGGATTCTTACTTCCTGACCTTAAGGCATATTAACTAGCTATTGTTATAAAAACAGCATGGTACTGGCCTAAAGAGAGAAAGACTGAGCATTAGAACCAAATCAAGAGCTCAGAAATAGATCCTGACATCTGTGGTCAAGTGATTTTTTATAAGGCTGTCAATTCCTCCCAACCTGGGTCAGAACAATCTAGTCAACAAATGGTGCTGGGAGAACTGGATATCCACATCCAAAAGAAAGAAAAAGGATCTTTATCTCACACCTTTTAAAAATTTAACACAAAATGGATCAAAGACCTAAATATAAAAACAACAATCATAAAACTCCTAGAAGAAAATATAGGAAAACATCTTCAAGATCCTGTGGTAGGCAGTAATTTCTTAAACCTTACACCCAAAGCATGAGCAACACAAGAAAATATAGATAAATGGAACCCCCTAAAAACTGATCACTTTTGCACCTTAAAGGACTTTGTCAAAAGTGTGAAAAGGCAGCCAACTCAATGGGAAAAATATTTGGAAATCACATATCCAAAAATACAGAGATCATACAACTCAACAATAAAAAGACAAACTACCTATTTAAAAAACAGGCAAAAGACTTGAAAAGATAATTGTCCAAAGAAGAAATATAAAAGGTGAAAAAACACATGAAAAAATGTTGAACATCACTAGCAATTAGGGAAATGTAAATCATGTTGTCACATGTATCAGGACTTCATTCCTTTTTGCGGCTGAATACTATTTCATTGTGTGACTATACCCACCTTGTGAGTACCCATTCATCAGTTGATGGGCACTTGTGTTGCTCCAATCTTTTTTCAATTGTGAATAATACCTCTAAGAAGATGGGTGTGCAAATATCAGTTCGAGTTCCTGTTTTCAATTCTTTGGGGTATATAACTAAAAGAAGGATTGCCGGGTCATATGGTAATTCTATCCCTAGCTTTCTGAGGAACTGCAAAGCTTTCTTCCACAGTGGCTGCACCATTTTACATTGCCACTAGCATGAATGAGTGTTCTTATTTCTCCAAATCCTCTCCACAACATGCAATTTTATTTTTAGGTTGTTTTCCTAAATAGCAGCCATTCTAATTGGTGTGAAATTTAATCTTGTGGTTTTAATTTACATTTCCCTATATCTAGTGAAGGTGAGCATCTTTTCATGTGCTTCTTAGCTATTTGCATATCCTCTTTAGAGAAAAGTGTATGCACATCTTTTATAGATTCTAAAATTGCGTTGTTTTTTTCTTGGGTAGTGGAAATCTTCATATATTCTGGATATTAAACCCTTATAGGATATATGGTTTAAAGTATTTTCTCCCATTGAGTAGATTGCCTTCCCTTTTGTGATAAAGTCCTATGATACACAAATGTTTTTAATTTTTATGAAGTCCCATTTATCTATTTTTTTCTTTTGTTGTTTGTGATTTGAGTGAAAAGTCTAAGAAACCATTGCCTAACAGGGGATCCTGAAGATGATTCTCTGCATTGTTCCTGGTTCTTATATTTAGGTCTATGATCTTTTTTGAGTTAATTTTTATATATAGTGTGAGAGAGGGGTCCTCCTTCATTTGTATGCATATGGATATACAGTTTTCCCAGCGCTATTTGTTGAAAGTGTATTCTTTTCCAACTGAGTCGACTTCATAGCCTTGTCAAAAATCAATTGGCGCTATATGTGAGGATCTACTTCTGAACTCTCAATTGAATTCCATTGGTCTATGTATCTATATTTGTGCCAGTACCATGTTGTTTAACCACTACCTTTGTAATAAGTTTTTGAGTCATGAAGTGAGTGCCCTCCATCTTGGTTCTTTTTCAAGATCTTTATTGCATTCTGAGTCCCTTACCCTTCCAAATAAATTTGAAAATTGGCTTTTCCAGATGTGCAAAGTAGGCTGTGTGTTCTTTTGGGTCTGGCTTTTATTAATGAGCATACATTTTTGAGATCCTCCAGGCTGATGAGTGTCACTAGTTCGCTCCATTTTATGGCTCAGTGTAGTCCATTGTGTGAATACACCACAATTTGCTTAACTGTTTACCAGTTGATGGAAACTTTACAGGCTGATTTGACTATTCACTGTCATTTTTCTTAGTTAAATATAGAAGTGTGATTGCTGAGCATGTGGGAAAATCCCCTTTAAATTAGTAAGTCATCGCCAAACTGCTTCCCAAAGAGAATATACAATTACACATTCCTTCAGACTAGTAGAGACGTTCTAGTTGCTCCATACCCTCACCAACTGTTGGAATTGTAAATTTGTTTTTGTGTGTTCTCCATTTTGTCAGATATACACTTGTGTTGAATGTTAGCTTCAATTTTCATTCCTCTGGAAATCAGTGATGTTGAGCATATTTTCACATGCACAGTAAAAATTCATGTATCTTGGGGTATTGAAATGGCTGTTTAAATGTTTTGCACATTTTTATTAGTTTTCTTTTTATTATAGAGTCATAAACATTCTTTATATACACTGAAAATAAGCTCTTTGCCAGATATATATGCTTTTGATTTTACCTCCAACTCTTGTGACTTGTCTATTCCTTTATATAACTGAAACCCTTTCAATTTTAATGGAGAGAATGATTTGATTCATCTAGATTATAGTTCAATTTTTCATCACCCTACTATCTTTTAGAGTTTTGGGTCAGGAACACCTTCATTCCCGCTGACATTTGCAGTCTCCATTCTGAGGTCTGAGGCAAGACACGTTAAGACCCCAAGGACTCTTAATATGAGACTCTGAAGAGGTCTGGCTTCTGCCTGTGTGAGGCCTACCTTCCCCATGCTTAAGTTAAATTGGGGGATAAGGGTGTATTTCCACTATGAAAGGAAAACTAGAGATTATTGTGTGGAAGTGAGATGAAGACAGCTGTGACTGCAACCAAACAACACTCCTCTTCCTTGCAAATCTTGACCTTGTGATACTCAGGGCTCCACCACCCTGTCCCTTCTGGCAGGGAAGGATCCAGAGCACAGCCAGACTCACTGCATCTTGCTGCAGGACAGGAGGACTCGAATCTTCAGGGTGGGCTCTCCCCATCTCATGACATTCTCTGCACACACACCAAAGAGAAACAAACAAAAAATATCCAACCCCCAAAATCTACCTATTATACGTTCTATGTATTTTTAGTTAAAATAAATTATTGAAAAAGTAAATGCAAGACAGCATTATTCTGCAAATAAATATCGTATAATTAGTATAACATATTGCCAT
Organism: Cabassous unicinctus; assembly: GCA_029593785.1. NCBI lineage: Eukaryota > Metazoa > Chordata > Mammalia > Cingulata > Chlamyphoridae > Cabassous > Cabassous unicinctus. The sequence continues at coordinate 13,822 of JAQZBX010015931.1, forward strand.
TATATTGAGGTAGGATATGACAAGGGAAATGGAGACCACAAGTCCTCCACTGTACCATAAGAAAGCATTTATTGGAGCATTTATTAAAGGGATATCAGCTTCTTTTGTTGCCAGGAGGATTTATCATGAGAAACCTAAGACCTTGAGGACATTCACCATAAAAAGCAAAGCCCAGAAATTCTTGTGTGGGTCCCAGGGAGGCAGGAGGCTGTGTGAGGTCAGATGGTGGCTACCGTTGCTTGGTTACCTCCAGAGGGATTCAACTCCACGTGGATTAGGGAAAATAAAGAAGGTCAAATAAATGTATAAGAAAAACATGAAGCTGCGATGAGCTACCCAATGCTAGGAACATCCTAAGCCTTCAGATAAAAACCTCATCATGTCCAATGGTTCCAGGAGAGTCAAAGCCACTTCTCTCTTAAGCTGGACCTTCTTGGTGTCACCCGATCTCAGCCCCCATCATCCTCTAACTTGGCCTCATGGCAGTGCCTCCCCACTTTCTCTAATGTCACCTCAATGTTACCTAGAGATCCCGTCTCCCCTGAAGCCTATAGTTTCCCTTACCTAGATTAGTTGAGAACTGATGGCAGTGCTGACCTGTTACCCAATATTACCCACCCAGGGAAAAGACGGTGGGGGTGGGGGTGGGGGCCACATGGCTCTGTAGGCTTTCCAAACTGGACCCGTAGTGGACAGTATCATTGTCCACCAGTTTTGACAAAGAGAAGCCAAGACACCCAGGCTCTCTTCCTGGGAAAGAACTTCACCTATCTGAGTTCCTGTCCAGTAAGCCTCCTACTTTAAGTCTGCTGACTGCCATGTGAAAAACTCACCTCTGAAGTTCTGCAATGCATGGCCATTGTCCACATCCCTACCCATTCAGGGTCCCCAATGCCAGGACCACAAGAATTTGGAAAGAACATCCATCTGCTTAATTCACAAGCACACGTAAACCTGTCTGTTTAGGGAGAAGCAGGAAATCATCAACATTTAAGGGGATCATTTGACCCTCAAATACGGAACAACCAGATTAGGAGCAAAACAACAATCCAGAAAGACCCAGGATAGATGCACACATACAGGGACCAAAACCTACAAATGTCCCACCTACAATTCATCTACTAAAATGTTGCCTGAATGTTCTTCCTCTAACACATACATGCTAATAAGACACATACCCTCACACCCACCTTCCCCAATGTTTCTATGGTACATATATAATACAGGTAATCTGCTCTCTAGGAGAGAGATTTGTGGTTTATTCCAATCTAACAACCTGTTGTTAGTGAATGCAGAGCTGGGAAGATATATGCACCATTAATGATGTGAACTGAGTACAAATCAGCAACAATGAAGTTCATCTTCTTTAATAAGAATATGTGCACAGTATGTATTTGATCCTTGTATGAGATCCTCAAGTCCCACAGGACATACACATGCATAATCTCACTATGTGTCCTTTACACCCACGCCCAATCCTACCCATACACTAAACATACAAAAACCACCTATTATACCTAACTCCTTACACTCAAAATCCATCTACCCTTTTATTCCTACAAGTGTACACCACACAAAATCCCCGTGAACAAAAACATGAAAAACCAACACAATACTGGTATGTATATGCTAAATACTCTACACACTCCCAACTCTCTAAAATCACCAAGCGCACAAAGATTTATCTCATATACTACCCAATAATGGATTCACACACACAGTTCCACAAGTATAAAATACACATTCTTCACAATTAATCACATAACCTACACTGCCTATTTGTTTCTAATACATACTGAACCTCCCACATACCAAAGAATATATATTTCATAAATTCTATTAACCCAAATGAACACATAGCTACAAATCCCCCATAGACACAAATTACATACAAGACTACCTCATTAACACTGAAAATATACAGAAGCAACTGCAATAAATTCTTCAAGCATTACATTCCAGAATAAATACAAAAGGTGTCACTGAAACCTTTATTAACCACACAAACTCCCAATATACGCATTATAGACTCAGATAAATATAAAAACACCAATGATCACTGCACTATTGCTTATATACACTTACAACCTCTCCACATGCAAGTTAACCCTCACACATTCACTCAAATATTCTGAAGCATTGAATATATACATCCCTTAATATTGCACATCATCTTCAAATATCCTGTGTACAAACCCCTTTCCCACAAACATCCCAAACACAAAATGTGAAAACCTTAGCATTTTCTAGAGAAGGACACAGTGTATAATCCTTACACCATACATTCTATGAATATGTTTATATAATTCACCCCCAGTCACTCCTGGCAATACAGACAAATCAGTACACACTCTGAAGAAACAATGAATGTCTCCAATTGACCAAATAATGGTACACATGAAACCCCTTCCAAGTCCATCATTACATACCCCTATTCCCACATCCAGAATGCTTAGATGGAATCATATGACATACCCACATAACTCCAATACATAGATATATAGCAATCCCTATGTGGTAGATTGAATTAATTACCAAAATTTAGACATGTTCTTAATCTTGATTTGATTTCCAGTGGGTGTATAGCCACTGTAAAATGACCTCCTGAAGATGTTATTTTTGGTTATGGTCAGTCTCAATTAAATGAGGGTGGGACTTTTTCCAGTTTGCTAAGGGACTTTTAAAAGATCTGTAAAGTCAGAGGACGTAGCAAGGAGAGGACAATGCCATGTGACAGGAGGCAGAAATGCAGTTCAAGGAACCCCAAGGAGTGTGAGCAATCAGCACCTGAACACTACACAGATTCAGGAGAAAACTAGCTTTGTCCATACCTTGATTTAGACTTCTTTTAACCTTAAACCAGCTACTAACAAATGCTGGTGGTTTAAGGCAGCCCATTGTACTGTATTTGTGATAGCAGCTCAGGTAAACTAAGATATTTGCTTTCATGAATAAACACACAGTCCCATCACTCTATCAGGTTCAAACATGGTAACATCCCAGACTACATACTAATAATTCCTAACAACAAATTCAAATTCATAGTTCTAGAAGATATACATCCAAACTGCTGTCACCCTCAATATACACACACTCATTTCACATATGCCTCAAATATACCCACAGTTCTCCAGCACAGTATAAATATGTAAAAAAAAAACCAAAAAAAAACAAAACAAAAATGAAACCACCACTGTATTCCCCCCAGTACACATATATCCCCAAAGTATGTACATACACCTAACTCCCTGTTCGAGAAAATGGTGGTGCTCACTGAGATGCAGAGACTGACAATTGCAGGCAGGAAGTTTATTGAGAAGCTCTCCCAGTGGAGCGGATCTGAAGAATAGACTTCAGCCCACCCGTGGAAGGTGGTGGATATGACTTCATATAGTACATCAGTAGGTGGGATAATGTTAGTCCTTGGGGAGGGGTTAGAATCCGAGTGCAGCCTGGGGCCAAGGGGCTGTAAAATGAATTCTTCCTGTGTATGGCTGGAGGTAGTTTGCTAGGAGGTAGGGTATTTTTGGAATGCGGGAGGGGTTGGTGGGCCTGGGCTTGGAAGGGATGAAGGTCCTTTTCTGCTCCACTCCCACTGTGATGTGGATTTTTTGTTCATTCTTGGGGGGAGATGAGTTGCCTCTGTGAGCAGGAGCACGTAGGCAGGCCTTATGACCTATTAATCATTGCAAACCCTGTAGGGGGAACCTCTAACATTCCTAACTCTTTGATTATATATATTTGATGAAGGACCTAAGTAATGGGAATACTGGGCAGAACATAAGGGTGAGCGGATTCAGGATGTCGACTTAGCCTGGCTACTTCCTGCTGTTATGGGGCGGCGAAATGCCTTCTGTTCTGTCCAGTGGGTTCTGATTTCTGGTCCTGAACAGGTTGGTTTTGGCGTTCATGATACAAGAAGATGCTTTTCACATATTCCCAAGTTGTTGATTGTGTGATTCAGCGTGTGAATCAGACGAGAAGCTGTAAGAGACAAAGACCAAAAAGCAGCAACAGCAATGCTATCAGTAGTGGTGGTATAATGGGTAAAAGGGTTGATTTTAGGGGTGAGGAGAAGTAGGAAAGAAATGAAGACAACCATGATTGATTTTTGTGGCTGTTGTCTCAGGCCCTCTGAATGATTTCTGTTTTCCTTTAACATTTGTAAGATTTTCGTCTACCTGCCCCGTTCCATTATTTTAGAAAGAACAGGTTTTATTTATGATTGCACCAGTGCCTCCTGTGACAGCAGTGAGGACATCCAATGCTCTTCTGTTTTGTATGAAAACTGATGCCAGACTGTTAGTTTCTAGCTGTCGGTTGTTTATGGCCTGTATGGTCGCATTCCAGGACAGCTGTAATGTGAGGGAGATATTTAGAATTGCTCGTTATAACATTGGAATACCTACAAACCAGAACAGAGTGCGAAAGATGGTGTGTCCTACCCAGGTTTTTCTAGGATTGGATTATCATGGGCGTGATATACAAATTCTGGGTCTCCTAAGAACTGCCTCTCTTTTCGTTCACTCGGTTGTTTAGGATGAAGTGAGTTTTCAAGAACAGAACTGAGATTAGGTATTTGTTCAGAACAGGCTATATCTTGGGGTTTTAGAATGGTGGTGGTAGGAATAATAGATAGTATAGTGCAAGTTCCCGTCCCTATGGTTGGAAGTGTTAGGTATGCAACATTACCATACAGAAAATAAAAACCTGTGCCTGCAAGCATTAGTGCCATTTAGGGTGTCGAGAGAATAAAATAAAAATGCAAGTGTTTGGGAATGCTGAATATTTGGGTTCTTCCAATACATAAAGGAGAGTAATGAGGTTTGGAAGGGTCATGTGTTAGTTTAGCCTGACAGAGGAGATTTCAGTAAAGAAAAGTAAAGAAATTCTTTGTTTTTTTTTCTAGGTTTTAACCTGGTTAAATTATATAATTGTCCCTATTTTGTTCCTATTCCAAATAACTCGGTCTGTCTATAAGAGCTATTGAAGCACAGTACATTTTCACTATAATTTTTATTGGTTACTCATGTAGGTAGTGTTTGACTGTTGCCTGAGTAATTCCAAAATAGGATTGAATTAAGATGTTTGTTTGGCACTTTCAAATCTGCCTGCCAGTACAGTGTAGTAGTGTTAAACAGGAGAGTATGATTAAAGATGTAGTGGGTATATGTCCTAAATTAGTTGCATAACGTCATTTGGATAGGTATTTTAAGCATAAAAAAGGCCTGTCCATTAGGACTGTTACTATACCAATCGAATTTGAATTTTCCCCTGAATGAGAGATGTTTAAAGCCTGATGGAAAATAAGTATATCTTCATATTCTGATAAACTTGCGTGGGGTGGGGGGGAGTACTGTAACCCATCGGCCTCCAAAGCCAGTATATTGTGGAAGAACGTGCAGGAAAGTTTCTGGCTTAGAGGAAAGGTGAGTAAGGATATGGTTTCATCTTGGTGGGCATATCCAGCAATCAGAATGGTAAATTGTGGTTGCTATGGTTTGGATAGTGTCTGTAAGGGGATGGTAATCTCTCAAAAAACTTGAGAGCGTAGTGCAAAGAGGAGTGGGAGGATAAAATATAGGACGTCCTTTGTAGAGAGACTTTAGTGGGTAAAGAAAAGGAAGAGGGTGGCAAAGGAGAAGAAGAGGATTTCTTCAGGGTGAAAATTAGAAAAATCTCCTTGTAACCACAGGTCCTGGATGACATCAAGGTATTGCTCGAGTGAAAGGGTGCAAGGGTCAACAAAGTCAGCTAAGTGTGAAGATAGAATACTACAAAAAGTGTTGGCTCTGTATAGGACCATGCGTGTTGATGCTGCCAGGGTTGGGTGTACTTTGTAGACAAGCCACAGAAGGAATGTGTAAGGGTTAAAAGAACCTGAAGTGTCAAAAAGGCTGATACCCCCTGTTTTTGGAGTGTTGTCACCTCTGTCCTTCATGAGTTTCAATCGCAGGTCCCCCAGAGGTTCACAGATGTGCTTATCTTGAGCCTCAAGGTCTTGTAGTTTTCTGTCTGCAGAAGGTGATGGAGCGAGCTTCAATCTGGAAAGTTGTATCCATGAAGGGAAATTCAAAAGTTTTGCTGTGGTGGGGATGGTTAGAAGGACAAGAAAAGGAACCATCCACTTTGGGGTTAAAGGTTTGGGGTTTAAGGCCTTTAGGTAAACCCAGCCACCTGGATGAACAGGCAGCAAAGGAACAGAAGGTTCTGGCACAGGGAGAGCAGAGACAGTTAGCTGATGCAGGAATGAATACATTTGTGTTAGGCTGACTATATTGCTGTCAAAATCTGATGGCTGGGAGGGTATATTGTTAAGAGTAAAAGGGTGTCCATACATGATTTCAAAGGGGCTTAGGAAGTGTGGTTTTTGAGGAAGGGTTCAAATTCTCATGAGTGCTAAGGGCAGAAGTTCAGTCCATGGTGTCTATACCTGCATTGTTAATTTGGTTAAGTGATTTAGGATCCCGTTCACATGCTCAACTTTTCCAGAGGACTGAGATATGTAAGGAAAATGTAACTTCCAGGTAATTCCTAAGGCACTACAAACCCCCTTTGTGATCTGTGAGGTGAAGGTTGCCCCATTATCTGACTGCAGAGAAGAGGGAAGGCCAAATCTGGGGATTATTTCTGTTAGCAGGATGTTAATTACAACAGCAGCCCACTCAGAGGTGACTGGGAATGTCTCAATATAGACCTCGGAAAATGTGTCTACAAAGACCAAGAGGTATTTAACCTTCCTCACAGGTGGCATGTGGGTAAAGTCTAATTGCCAGTCTTGTCCTGGCTTAGAACCTCTAAATTGGTGATCTGTGAAAGAGAGAAGTGTAGAGCCTCCGTGGATATTAGTTTGGTGACAAATAGAGCAGGTTTTTGTCATTTCTTTTAAATGTTTTGAGAGTTCAGGGCAGTGTAGAGAGTTAGATAATAGTTGTGAAAGTGGTTTGTGTCCTACATGGTACTGGTTGTGCAGGGAGGTGAGAATGTTGTGTGTTTTTAATTCAGGTAAAAGAATTTTTCCATTTTTCATGAGCCACCCCCCAATTTGTTCTGCTCCCATGATGGGGAACTTGGAGGTTTCTTCAGGTGTATGAAGGGGGGTGGGCAGGGTTTGGAAGTGTCAGAAGAATGGCTGTGACAGTGGAGTATGAACCTAAGTAGGGTTGGGTAGACTGTACTTTGGCTTCAGTGTCAGCTCTTTTATTGCCAACGGTTATAGGGAAATTCGATTTTCGGTGCCCTCTGCAGTGAATTATAGCGGCTTGGGTTGGAAGTGATGCCACTTTGAGTAATTGGAGGATGAGATCTTTGCTGGCAATGGAGGATCTGCTAGAAGTTAGTAACCCTCTTCCGCCAGATGGGGGCGTGTGAGTGTAGGATGTGATATGCATATTTGGAGTCAGTGTAGATGTTTAGGGCTTGCCCCTTGCCTCTGACCTGTGCTCTCATGAGGGCTATGAGCTCAGCTAGTTGTGAGGTCATGCCAGGGGGAAGGTGACCTGACTCAACAGTTTCAGTTAAGGCAACAATAGCGTATCTGTCCTGACTGGTGTTGTTAAGTTTCGTAGAGCTGCTATCAATAAACCATGTATGGGTAAGATTACAAAGAGGAGTGTCTAAAATATTAGGAAGGGATTTGGCAAGGAGATCAAGCACATCACCACATTCATGTATGTAGTTAGTGTCAGGCACTTGTGGGGGTGGGTTGGGTGCAGTGGGAAGTAGGGTGGCAGGATTGAAAGGAGGACAGTGGTGTAGGAAATCTCTGGGGTTTTGTGGAAGGGTTGCATGGATGGTTTGGAGGTGGGTGGAGGAGATAGATGTGGTAGCTTTGTGAGTTGAGAGAGGAGATAAGGAATGTGAGGAAAAAACATTGAGATGATTTATCAGAGATAGTTTACAGCTTTCTTGCACCAGAAGGGAAGCAGCAGCAAGGGTTTTGAAGGCAAGTAGACCAACCAAGGGCTACAGGATGTGTTTGGAGAAATGGGCAATGACTCGATTATAAGGGTCGTAGGGTTGTGTTAAGATTCTAGTGCATATCCATGTTGGGTATCGACTTAGAGAGAAAGGGTTTAGCAGGGTTAGGAAAGGCTGGAGTGGGTGCCATCATTAAGGCTTCTTTAAGTTTACAGAGTGCGGACTTGAGCTATAGAGGGCGATCAAGTGGTTTGCACAGGTTGCCAGAAGTGGCTTGATAGAGGGGTTTAGACATAGGCACAAAATATGGAATCCAGAGGTGGAAAAAGTTGACTAGTCCTTAGAAAGACAGGAGATCTGACTTGGTATGTGGGGGATAGTCCCTGATGAGTTGGATTCGGTCTGCAGTTAGATGCTTATGTGAGGAGGAGAGATGAAGACCTAGATAGGTTACATATGTTTTGAAAAATTGTCCTTTGCTTGGGAGACACAATATCCCTTACCCTGAGAAAGTTAAGTAGAGTGATAGTGTGAGTTATAGAGGTTTGTAAGAGGGCTATAGAGGAGTAAGTTATCGACATATTGAAGGAGGATACTGGAGTGAAGCTGAAGGTCAGAGAGATCTCAGGGTAGAGCTTGTCCAAAAATGTGAGGACTATCTCTAAAACCCTGGGGAAGGACCATCCACATTAACTGTTTTGTGTTTTTAGGGGATCCTCAGGGCCCACCCCCGGGAAAGTGAAAATGTCTTGGGAAATTTGGTCTAGGGGAATAGTGAAAAAGGCATCCTTGAGGTCAATTATGGTATAATGTGTAGTTTGAGGAGGTATATGTGACAAAAGACTGTATGGGTTAGGAACTAAGGGAACAATAGGCTGTGCGGCTTCATTAATAGTTCTAAGATCTTGTACAAGGCAATAGCTCCCATTTGGCTTTTTTATTTCTAGAATGGGAGTGTTGCAGGGTGACCTAGTTGGGCACAGAAGACCAGCAGTGCCAAGGTTGTCAAAAGTGGGTTTAAGACCTTGTCGAGCACTGAGGGACAGGGGATACTGAGGAATGTTTGTGAAAGAGGAGGGTTTTTTGAAGACTATCTTAACTGGGGGGTGGTGTGTTGTGACTGAAGCAGAATTAGTATCCCAGACCTGGGGATTTACTTCTGCCTGTAGTGCAGGAGGAATGTCATTAGGGATCGGCGAGGGGGTGGGTGTGGTAGACAGGAGGAGAAGGAAGTTGGTTTGGGAGGAAGAGAGTGTAAAGGAAATGGAGGAGTGGAGTTTAGACTGTATATCACAATCTAGGAGTGGGGAGGCACAGATAGGGATTATGAGGAATTGGTGGGAGAACCTTTTGATTTTCTATTGAGCATATGAGTGGCTTGGTAATTAAAGGGGAAGAAGGAATGCCATCAACCCCCACAATAGAGACTGAGGATGTGGATAAAGGTCCTGAATGTTCTAAGAGGACTGAATATGTGGCCCCCATGTCAGTTAAAAAGGAGATGGGCTTACCTCCAACCTTGATGATAACCCTTGGTTCAGACTTACTGAAGGTGATGTGGGGCCGTCTCAAACCAGGGACCTGTCAGTCATCCTGCATTAGTCTGAGGAGGTCTGGAAAGGAGGACCCCAGCTCCGGGTCTTTAGGGTGTGCTGGAGGAACTTTCCTGGAAACAGGTTTGCAGGACAGTCCGACTTCCAATGAACTTTGCAGCGACACACAGGGCAAGGCCCCAGTGGGGGCCTGGGATCAGGGCAGGAGTGCACCCAATGCCCATCCTTTCCACATTTGAAACAGGGTCCTGGGGGTGGCCAGAGGGAAGAAGAAAAATTAGGTTTCCAAGAATCAGAACTGAGGGCAGCAACTAGGAGGGAAGCTATAGCCTGATCCCGTTTGTGCTTTTCTAATTTAGTTTCCTCTTCTTTATTGTGCCTTAATTAAATCTTTCTGAGGGGTTTGAGTGCCATCCTCTAATTTTTGTAATTTCTTTCTGATAACTGGATTGGATTGAGTGATAAAGTGGCTATATAGGTGTAGTCGACCAGATTCTGATTCAGGGTCTAAGTTAGTGTATTTGAGGAGAGACTCGGTTAGTCTATTAATAAGAGTATCTGGATTTTCATCATGTTTCTGTGAAATTTCTTTAATCTTATCATAATTAACTGCCTTAAGGGCAGCCTTTTTCATGCCTTCTAAAATGCAGGTTAAAAAGTGGGTCATGTTGGAAGGTCAGGGGATCCTGACTGATAGTCCCTGGGTGGATTAGTGGTGGGAACCACAGTTGGGCCTGGGGGTCTATTAGGGTCTTGAGTATGCATGGAATCTGTGAAAGTGGTAGCTGCAGTCCAAATGTGGTTTTTTTTTTCTGGGGTAGTTGAGGAAGTTATGATAACATATGCATCCTGATAGGTAAGGTCATAGGAGTGTGTGAGATGTTGGAATTCCTTAATGTTTTCAGAGAAAAATCTTAATCTGCTTTCTGTTTGACTCAAATCTGAGAGTGAGAAAGGAACAGGTACCTTAGCTATTCCTTCAGCTCCTAAGACTTCTCAGAGGGCTAAGAGGGGATTGGAGTCTGTGTAGAGCTAAGAGGTAGAGAAGGGCTAGCCTTTGTATAGAGAGAGGTGGAGGATAGCAACAAGGGAGGGGAAAGGCCTAGTCCTCCTGAATGAGTATGAGGGTGAGAGAAGGTGGGAGCAAAGGTTGTCATGGTGGAAGATGGGCGGTCAGAAGACGGTGATGATGAGGGGAGAGTGGAAGTGGGGATGGAGGGTGAGGACGGACATGAGGGTGAAGGTACATGGGGAGGAGGTGTAGGAGGAGCCTGGTCTGCTGGATAGAAGTCAAGATTTTCAGAGGTTGTAGGGAGTGTGAGAGAGGAGGAGAAGGAAAGTTTCTGAGAGGATTTTTGGTGTAAAAGAAGGATCTGATAAGAGGAACAGTATTGGCAATGTGGGAGGGACGATTATGAAGGAAAAAAATGCTTGAACGTAAGGGATTTCTGGCCACTTGCTGTTGTGCTGGATGAAATTATTTAAGTCTCAGAGAATTTGGAAATCACAGGTGCCATTCTCCAGCCATTGGCTTTTATTTTCCAATTTGTATTGCGGCCACAGAGTGTTCGAATAGAAAATGAGATTTTAGGTCTGATGTCTCCTTTTAGGTACAGCATTTTAAGGTTGTGAAGGAGACAGCCTAGAGGTGTGTTTTTTGGGGGGAAGGGAGGGGGACAAATCAAATTCCCTATTTTAAGTGATGTGGGTGAGACTCAGGATTCTTAAAACAGGGGGAGATTCTGATCTTAGGCAGGTGCCCCCAAATCTGTCAGAAATCTCCAAGGAAACAAGGGACCACACTTAGAGCCAGATGTCTCCGGAGCCAAGGGGTCTCTACCTATGAGGACATGGACCTCCCACCCATTGTGGCCCCTGGGGTCAGTGAGGATCACTCTCCTAGCACAAGGATTTTCAGGTTTCCATGGGTTGTCCTGAACAATGGAAAAAGGAGAGAGAGAGAGAGAGAGAGAGAGAGAGAGAGAGGAGTATTCTCCAGCAGAGAAATCCTTGACTCACCTAGCTATAATTTGGTGTCCAATGTTGGATGGATTCTCTCAGCAGGGCAGGGAGGAAATTCCACACCACTCAGTCAGTCCCATCAACCCCAGACCCGGATGTTTTGGCACCAAATGTTGGAGAAAATGGCAGCGTTCACTGGGACATGGAGACTGACAACTGAAGGCAAGTTTATTGAGAAGCTCTCCCAGTGGAGGGGGTCCAAAGAATAGACTTCAGCCCACCCATGGAAGGTGGTGGATATGACTTTACACAGTACATCAATTGGAAGGGTAACATTAGTCTGTGGGGAGGGGGTTAGAATCTGAGTGCAGCCTGGGGCCAATAAGGGGCTGTAAAAGTGAATTCTTCCCATGTATGGCTTATGGGTAGTGGACTAGGAGGTGGGGTATTCTTGGAATGCAGGAGGGGTTGGTAGGCTTGGGCCCAGAAGGTCTTTATCTGCTCCACCCCCACTTTGATATGGATCTTTTGTTCATTCTTGGGGAGACATGAGCTGCCTCTGTGGGCACGAGCATGTAGGCAGGTCTTATGACCTATTAATCATTGCAAACCTCATAAGGGGGAACCTCTAACACTCCCTTAGTAAAAAATATTCACAGAACTAAATCCAGCTTCTTCTAAAATACAGTCTCATGAAGCCCTGGAATCCTTGCATCTGAACATGCACATTGACCTGCTACATAAGTCTTATAGCTATATTCAAACAATGAAGTAAACACACACAACTCCTAAAATCACAAAAACTTACATCAACATTCAACATGCACTAAATACTCTAAAATGTTCCCCCCAAATTCCCAAAATATACAAATGAATATACACAGACACTTTCCTTAATATTGCCCATATACATATGAAGGAAACTCTGCACAACCCACAATTAAACACACAAAAATTATCAGCATTCATGGAGAAAGCACACGCAACATGTAAAAAATTTCACAAATTACAAATACATAACACCAAACCCTTGAACTGCATGTCTTGCATCTCACATTCTCCCAAAACCCCGAGCCACAGCCACACTAAAAAAACACTCTCATGACCTCCACTTATTCCCAAATATCCACATTTACATCACCAATCCACACATTTCCATATTTATATCACATTCCCACCAATCCATGAAATAAATACACTAACCCCAAACAACAAATTCATAGGAACACAGCATCAGTGACATGCACAGTGGATCTCACACTCTGAATTTCTACAATCCCAGGGAAGCCCATAAACACACATACTGAAAACCACATTTCCAGGTAAATAACCAGCCACTTCACCCCACACACAAAGTCAAGCAAAAAACTTCCTTAAATACATGTACTGAACACCTAACAGCCCAAGGATGAACTCACGTGGACCTCACACTCCAAACACATCCTTTCCTGCAGAATCTCCACTCCTCAAGAATACAAAGATAAAACCATGTCAGGTCCCCAATTACTCATAGAGTGATATGCAGCAGAATTTAACCACCTGAAAGTTGCTCTCTCTAAAATGAATGTGGAGTATATATATACACACACACATAAATAAATTTTAATAGATATGTAGCACACAAGTACAAATAATTACAAAATGCACATTATTTATTGTAAAGTCCATAAAGCCAATTGATTCTCACATAATGGTTTTGTTCATTTTTATGCTTTAGCATTTCACTCAAATTTTAATGATGTTAGCGTCCTTTTTCCTCAGTAAAATAATGGTTTTCAATTACTTACGAATTTAGCCTCATCTTTTGTTATTAGAATGTAACAAATAGTGACATGACACACTGTTATCTTTACATTATGAAATTTCCTCACTCACTTTAAGTCTACACAATCTAAAAATCAACACATCCGAGTCTGGGTCTGCAGCACCCCTAATTCCCAAGGTAGAAATTGTCCTGCCACATTACCACATGGTAACCTGAGGGCAGGACCACCCCCTTAATGAGCTGCTCCAGATACAGACATAACAGATACATGTAGCCCAAGAGCACATACAATAGGGAGCTCAGTGGCACCGTTAGAAAGCCATGAGTTTTGAGTAGCCATTACTTTATTTTAAAAATAACTGATATACAAACACGGGTAGGAGCCACAGGACCAGCTTAGGAGACATGTCCTCTCTCCCCCAGCCCTGAGGGCCACTGTTAGAGATGCACTCTTGGTGCTGTGCACAGGTGCTAGCATTCAGGGGACTTTCCCAACAGACATCTGGGATGGCTGGACGATGGGAGAATTCCACGCCAGGGGACATGTGCATGTGCTCATGGTCAGGCCTTTCCCAAACAGGGTCCTGGAGTAGGGCCTGCTTGAGGGGCAAGAAATGGAAGCTCAGGAATGGGCTGTGAGGCATGTTGAGATCATGCCTCCTCTCTGAGACCTCCACAGCCAGCCATCCCTCTGTGAAAGAAGGCATAGGAAAAGACCACACATAATTTTTATAGTTACAAACCTGCAGGGCAGTTCCCTGAACAGACATAGGATCCCCTGTGAGATATTTTTAGAAGAGATTTAGCCTAGAGCAGTGTCCTCAGATTGGAAGGATTGCTTATGCATGTCCTGGATGCATTTGTTTTGTTCTTGTTCATGGCCTTTCAAAAACCACAAATATTTTCTTAGTATACATAGATCTCCTGTAATATTTGGGACACACTTATACTAAAATATTGTTTACTGAATTTCAAATTTAACTCAGAATAGTGGATTTCTCTTTCTTAACTCTGTCCACCTTATTCTTAGGGATACTTTAAAATTTTAGGGAACTGTAGACCTGTTCATTTTAGTAATCAATCCTAACAAAGTAAAAGTGGTAGCCAACCTGAGAGAAATAGAACAAAGGGTGGCTTCTTCTCAAACGGAATTCCCTGTTCCCTCTTATCTAATCCTCCCACATTCTTGTTCCAGTCACTTCCCCAAAAACCCACATCAGTAAAGGGGATGAACTCAAACACTGAGAACTTACCCTCACACTTTTCACCTTAGGATTGGGTTAGTTTTTGTGCCTAAGATTATAAGCCCACAACTCCCAGCCAATGGGAGATGGGTAATGTTGGGGAGGGAGGGAAATTGGACATTGCATCAGGGGAACTATATAATCTTTGTTCTTACACTAGTCACACGCACCTGCCCACTTCCATTAGCCTGGGTGTGTGACCTTTCTCATGAGAAAGAAATAAATTTCTGCTGCCTCTAGTCCAGCGCTCTGTCTTTAGAACATTTATTTTGAGTAAGTGGTCACCATCCCACTCTATTGGGGGCTTGTCTGGGATCATGGGAATGAGGAGAGACCCTCATACCCCTTCTCCAATTGGCAGGATGTCCTGCTGAAGTTTTATGGTGGCCTTTGGCATAGGAAAAATCAGAGGTCTTTCTCCATCACCAGACCCAAAGGAAGCAGAGTTGAAACAGACGTGCAGGGAAACGGTCCAGACCATAAAAACAACAACAACAACAACAAAAAACTGAGATAAAAGAAGTCATGTAAGTCTGTGTACATACCCAGGTAAGAGACTTTGTGTCTTGAGCCTGGGTGACCTGAAGAGGGGGGACTTAGTTATAAAATATCCTCTTGAGTCATCAAGATTGAGTATAATACAAGACATCTTGGACAAGATAAGTTGAGCCAGTGCAGGCAAGATACTTTGAGTCAGCGATATTGAGTATAATACGAGATATCTCAGACAAGATACAGGGTGGGATATAAGGACTAGGGGCCAGTAATTCCTCAGAAATCTCAGGAAAAATGGGAAAGACAAATTCTAAAAGCAGCTGGCAAGAAACTTTACCAGAGGTACCCAAGAACAGTCCATTAGGGACAAAGTTAGAAAATTAGGATGATCTTCCAAAATATAAAAGAAAAAAAAACCATGATAAAATATTGTTATTTAATCTGGGCTGGAATTGACCTTAATAGTGGAGCTGTTCACTGGCCAAAATTTGGTTCCATGGAAAACTGGGTTTGTCAAACCCTAGATTTGTAAACAGTGTCCTCTTAAAGAAGTTCCCCTAGGGCGAGGGGAAACTGGGTTTGTGAATGCTCCCTTAAGCAGTACTGAAATAAGAAGTTTCAAAAAGGAAATGAAAAATATCTTTAAAAACCCTTCAGGCTTAGCTGAACAATTTAATCAATTTCTCGGCCCAAATGTTTATACTTGGACAGAATTAATGTCCATTTTAAATCATCTCTTCTCTAGAGAAGAACAGGGACAGATTAGAAGAGCGGCTATGAAGGCCTGGGATGATAATCACCCAGTAGCCAAAAGAAGACCCAGAAGGGAGCAAATGTTTCCCTCTCCAGGACCCTAACTAAAAGCATAATAACACTGCCCATAGGAATAACATGAGAGATCTAAAAAGTATAATTGTCCAAGGAATTAGAAATGCTGTCCCTAAGAGTCAGAATTTAAATAAAGCTTCAGAAGCAAAACAAGAAAGAGAGGATACCCCCACAGCTCTTTTGAATAAGCTAAAAGATTTGATGAGAAAATATTCAGGCTTAGAAATAAATGATCCAGCGGCCCAAAACCTACTAAAAGTATATTTTATAACTAACTCATAGCCTGATATTAATTTTTAAAAATTACAAAAGATAATGAACAAGCAAGCTGCTGGATGATTTATTATCTGCAGCTCAACAAGTGTATGCAAAAAGAAATGAAGAAGAGAGAAAAGAACAAAATAAGGTTATGATGCAGGCTCTAAAACAGCAACAGGAAGAACAGACCAAGTTAATGTTGCAAACTGTACAAACAATAACTAATGCTTTCAGAAACCTAGTGTTAGAAGCGGCAAAAGGATTCCCTTTCAGGGACATAGCAATCAAGCCTGATTACCAGACCAAAAGGGGAAAGCCCCATTGCCTCCCACTTAACTTGCTATGGCTGCAGAAAAGAAAATCATATAAGAAGGGATTGCCCAGAGAGGCAAAAGGAACAAAAGACCTTCTCTCTGATAGAATAGGAGGATTGAAGGTGCCAAGGGTTCAAGACAGACCCCCACCCAGAACTCTTGACAAATTTAAAGCTGGAGGATAAAAAGTATAACATTACCTTCCTAATTGACACGGATGCAGCCAGATCCTCCCTTATTACCTTACCTCAAGGGACCAAACTAAGCAAGAAGAAACTCATAGTCTCAGGGGCAAAAGGAGAAAATTTTGTTGTTCCATTTATAAAACCATTACAAATCGAATATAATCAAAGAAACCTACTTAAAACAATTTCTTTTCATCCCTGAGGCAGGGACCAACATATTGGCTAAAAGCATGATCACAAAATTAGGCCTAAATTTAACAGTTGAAGGAACAAAGATTTGTTCAAAGCTTACCCCTCCAACTATGTGTTATGAAAGAAGAAAAAAAAATAACATTGACCAACAAGTCTGGGCTAGACCCCAGAATAGAGAAAAAGTAGACATACTCCCCGCCCCCGCCAAGGATCAAACTAAGTGGAACTCAAACAAAAAATAGAAAATGGTTTATGAAGGATGTGAGAAAAATAATAAATAAAGCCATTGCTAGGGGAATCCTAAATCATCTTCACCAGGACAGCCACTAAGGTGTCCAAAATTTATGCAATGCTGTTCTAACTCATTATGCATGTATTGGACTGTACTCTATAGCCTGCCAAGTAGTAAATAGATGTATCATCTGTAGAAAAGTAAATAAACAAAGTCTGAGGAGCAAACCCCTAGGAGGGCAGCCCCCAGGGCTCAGACTTTTTCAAAGCATTCAAGTGGACTTCACTGAAGTACCACCAATGGGAAAATTAAAGTACCTCCTAGTGGTTATTGACCATCTCACTTCATGAGTGCAAGTGTACCCAGTTCCTCAAGAAGTGCACAAACTGTAAATAAAATGCTATTAGAACACCTTATCCCTAAGTAAGGACCCACTGAAAACAATGATTCAGATAATAGGACCCATTTCACAGCTCAAGTTCTACAAAGGTTAATGAATTAGTCTTGCTCATCCAAGGTCTGATAAAGTCAAAGTGAAAAATAAAGTTCTAAAGCAAAGGAAAATTATCTTAAAGCATTGGGGGACATTTTGGTCATAAGCCAATAATTTTTTTAAAAACTTAAGATTATTGTGCAAAACTGCATAGTCACATTGCAAATTAGAATAACTAAAAAGAGACTTAAAAAGGTTTTTAAATGTTATCTTACAGTTAAACTTGTTTTGTAAGAGAATGAAAACTATAACAGTAAGTCCTGTGTTTCTGTATCAAACTATTCGTGTCTGCCTGTTTGTTCAGCGTATGACTCCGTACATCAGGATGATATCAGATCAGCAAATGAGGGTTCTTAGATGAGCTACATGTGAATAACTATTCCTGGAGCCCAAACTGGGCTAAGCAGGATGGAAGAGAATATAGAAATTTAACTATAGAAATTTGAGATGGAAAAAGTTTTTCCTAAGCTCTTTAACCTGCCTTATCCCCAAGGCCTTCTCTTTACAAGAGCTGTGGGAGAAAGACAAGGTGTAACAGATTGAAACTCTATCTTCTAAGCTGGAGAATTAAAAATCATAGTTTATTCTGTAATTCCTCATTTTAAACCTTTTAACAGCCTTAAAATAAGGGTGATTAATAATCCTGTTAACAAATATCAACAAGTGAAGAAAAAGTCCTTGAAAGCTATAGAAAGATCTTTAAAAACAGTTTTCCAGAACCTGGCAGTCAATGCTTTTAAGATTATTAACAGTTTATAATTTTATTAAAAGAGTTTTGGCCTCCTATAAAAGAAAGAGGCAGGCATTCCTTGCATAAACTATAACAGTTTCGATTTTATTTAGCTTTCATGTTAACTCCCTAGGTTTAAATTTAGCTTTTATTTAGCTTTCATGTTAACTCCCTAGGTTTAAATTTATTAAATCCTTAAGTTGATGAAAATTAAGTGCATATCTAATGAATTTAAGTTAAAGAAATGTAGATCTGCCTTCTTTTAAATGGATAAAGTAAATTCCATTGGTTGCTAATTGTAATCTAAAGTAAATTAACCAGTCTATGTAGCTGTAGTCAATTATAGAGAGTTAATAAAAAGCATCTTCTAAACTGAAACATTTGAATGGCTAGTTCCAGGAAGCTGTTACTAACTACAACCCTGAATTGATGTTAATGGCAAGAAGTAACTTCATAGCAGTGAAACCTGTCAGAGGCCACCTCAATATGCATATTCAAGTAGTAGTATCAAAAGATAATCTTGATTCCATTATGAATCTTCAGTTTTCATTTTAAAAAAAAAGGAAGTAGTTTTTCCTGTACTGCTAAAGTAAAATACCTGCTACTTAATGTCTTCATAGTAAAAGTGTAAAAAGTAAAACACATTGCATTGGAAATGTTTAAAAAGTGTATAAAAATCGATAGATAGACTTCAGCATTGTCAAATTCTCTTGTGCATTCAATACACTGCAGGTTGCCTCTCCATTTGAGCTATTGGCTAGGTTGGTCACTGACCCCTAAAACAATAAAAGTTTCTACTATATCTCTTGTTGTGCTCCTAAAGTGATGACAACTATGTTACAGCTTCAGACTCCTGCAGCAGCCAATGATGAATCGATATAGCCAAATGTACAATGGATATCGCCTCCAGACAGGCACTGTTGCATAGTGCCAAAAAGTGCTATACACCAGGCCAGTAGAATGCTAGACCCTATTTTCCTAGCTTCTCTCTAGAGTCAATGGTGCTGCAGCATGCTGGCTGTGTGAAGGACATACCAAGTGAAGCAATGATCACCAGAATACTGTGAACAGAATTTAAACACAATTGGCATTATGGCCTGCTCCCATGGAGAGATAACATGTAAGGTATATTGCAAACCTAAAACTTAAATCTGCTAATTACAGCTCAAAAAAAAACTTATGCATTAAATAGTGCATTAATAAATATTAAGTACTGTACCTATATCTTATTCTAAATATATGCCTGATGATTATGGTGATATCTTTTCTATTCTAGATCATATACAGAGGGATATTGAACATGTTAAATGTTCTGGTAAACTTCGTTTTCTAAGTAGTTAATGAATATGCTTAACCCAGATATCCCTCTTAGCCCTTGTTCCAGAAAGTCTTAAACATCAACTGGGATTCCCATACTCCCTGGCCTCCACCCTCCTCAGGGAAAGTAGAAAAGATGAACCAGGAACTTAAAGACAGCTTACCAAACTGATGCTAGAAACTGGCTTGCCTTGAACTAAATGTCTGCCATTTGCACTGTTAAGAGTTAGGGTACAACTTAAGAGAGAACTAGGTTTGCCCCCACATGAAATCCTGTTTAGACACCCTTATCCTGCTAAGATAGGATCTCCTTTTCAATAAAAAAGCGAAGATAATTTTTTAAGAAAAAATGTGCACTCTCTTGCTTTAACACTTTCCTCCCTACCAAAAAAAGCCCTAGTCACCCAAACTCCTCCTCTTGGGTTCCATGTCCACAAGTTCCAGCCTGAAGACTGGGTCTTCATCCATACCTGGAAGGAAAATAAACTAACGAGGAGGGTCCATTTCAAGTTTTATTGACCACAGACACTGCTGTAAGAATTGCAGAAAAAAGCTAAACCCATTACACCCGCGTCAAAGGACTTATCTCTACTCCCACACCTAAACCTGAAACTCCTCACTCCTAAACTGTGACCACAGATAAGCAAAACCCTTTACACCTGATCTTCAGATCCTCTAAACCTTAACCCATCCCAACATGAGTTCCCCTTTACTTCTACTCTTACTCAGCCATTTATATAGACAGTCCCTTGCTTACACAACTATAACAGTCGCTGAGAGATCCAGCTCCCAAATCATCCAGCTTGATTTCTGTGCTCTAAAAGGAGTTTACCTGTCTTGTAAAGGCCTCGGGGACCAAAGGGCACTGAGCTCCTCCCACAAATATCTGTGCCCAGAATCTAAAGAAATAAGGTGAGAGAGAAACCCACGTTGGGCATGACAAAATGTTTAGTGGAACACACAGTTCAAAGGTTAAACTTATACTAGCAGAAAAAGGGGGATTCTGTATAATAATAGGAGAAAGCTGCTGTACTTATATATCAAACAATACCGCCCCTGATGAGTCAGTTACCCAAGCCCTGCAAAGTCTCATAGCCTTATCTAAAGAATTAGCCAAAAATTCTGGGAAAAAGACCAACCCATGGACCAATTAGCTTGATTCCCACTTTTCTAGGCCTTAGTCTCAAATTATAACTTTGATAGTTGAAATCTTTGAAATACTCATTATCTTACCCTGTCTATTCCCTTGTTTTATCTCCCTAATCCGACAAACTGTTCAAAAAATATATGTAATCCCTATAGGGGAAAATGGGCAATCTAGACCCATAATGTTGCTTAAACAAGCACTTGCCAAATTCCAAACAACCCCAATGGGAAATTATCTAGATCTAGAAGAAATGGCTAAAGCCCCATATAATGAGTGGTGTGAGAAGACTCCAATAAACTCTGAAAAGAAGAGGGGGAATTGAGAGAAATAGAACAAAGGATGGCCTCTTCTCACACTGAATTCCCTGTTCCCTCTTATCTAACCCTCCCACATTCTGTTCCAGTCACTTCCCCAAAAACCCATATCAGTAAAGGGGATGAACTCAAACACTGAGATCTTACCCTTACACTTTTCACCTTAGGATTGGGTTAGTTTTCTTGCCTAAGATTGTAAACCCACAACTCCCAGCCAATGGGAGATGGGTAATGTTGGGGAGGGAGGGAAATGGGACATTGCATCAGGGGAACTATATAATCTTTGTTCTTACACTGATCCCATGTACCTGCCTGCTTCCATTAGCCTGGTTGTGTGCCCTTTCTCATGAGAAAGAAATAAATTTCTGTTGCCTCTATTCCAACTCTCTGTCTTCAGAACTTTTATTTTGAGTAAGTGGTCACTGTCCCACTCAAACCGAACACTCCAAACAGTGATTGCAGCAAATTGGCAGTGGGAAATGTACAAATATATGTCATTATCATAACCAGAAATAAATGTGAAAAAGTTATTTAAAACAATCTTACATTTATTTTCTTTTAGTTGCAATAAATATCTCTGGAAAGATGAAAAAGAAGTAATTTATATTAGTTTCCTATGGTGAGGTGAACTGGGTTGCCAGTGGAAAAGAGTGGGTGGAAGACTTGCTCCTGCATTTTCCATTTTGCAAAATTTGACTTTTAAACCATGCAAAGGTTTCCCTGTTTAAAAAGTAAAGTCATGAAAAGGTAAAATTTAAATATTTACCCACAACAAAATAATATGAGAAAAAAAATCAATTATTTTTCCTGAAAGCCTGCTAGCTTGTGGCTCCTTGATGTAGAGGGGCTTTCCTGTAAAGAAAGATGGTTGATAAGGCAGGCCTTGATTAGTACTGCAGAGCTGACAGTAATGGAGTTATTTATAGGAAACGAGGATGCTATATATACAACAGTCTAACATGCTTAATCTGCTGAGGTAATCCTAATTAAAACCTTGTGTTCAACTTCATCTCCATAAATGCACATGCACTTATCAGATTATTGTTTTTAATATTTATTCAAAAATAAAATTGTTCTTGAAGTAAGTGAAAAACCTACTACTACACTTGCAAAGCAGAGTGGGTTAGTAGCACAAAACTAGATATATTGATAAAGAATCCAAGCATAAAGAAGTTCAGATAAACCTTTTGTTGTGAATCTGAAAAAGATTCCACAAATTGCACTAAAGACGTATATAGCGATTGTGTTGCCAAATTATACTTTAAAGGAAACACATGCATTTTGTTCTATCAGATCCATCATGAAATGTCTCCCCTTCCCCATCTCAGGCCCACCTGCCCTCTGCCCCTCCCCGACTGTAGAATGTCTTGAGTGCTACATTCAATTCCTGTTTAGATGCAAACTTTTCCAACCATTCCTTGGATTCCTGAGAATCTGCTGTAAGCAGGTCACTCTCTGGGTCCCAGAATTGAATCTTGGCTAACCTGGAGGCTGCCAGACAGTGGTGGTCAATGTCCAAGTGAATAGAGGTGCCTTCAAAAGGAGGTAAGCATATAGGATAAGGAGTATGCTATAAGATAACTTCTTAAGTTTTTCAAGAGCCATTCTTCAACTCTAGGAAAATTTGTGCCATCCTTTTGGGACAACATTGGGGCTGAACTAGAGGAAAGAGAGATCCCTGGGCTCCACCAAGGGACTCTCAACTGAAGGGTGGGTTTAGGTTGGAAACCTGAGACTTGCAGTAGAGGGAGGGCACTCATTAGAGGAAGATCTGTATTTCTCAGCAGAACTCCACTTGCTTTAGAGAAAGAATGGGAGCAGGCAGATTTATTCTCTCTAGAATAGAGAAAAGCCACATAACAAGTGTACTAAAGCACAATGGGATAAAGTTGTGTGGTGACATAACGAGGATTGCCTAAAATCTGTGACATTTCTTTGGGCACCTGGAAATTCTTGTCTGATTTTATCTGAAGGATCTGAATTGGTGTAATTCAGATCTTATGGAGTAATCAAAAGCAATGGTGTAACCTAAAAAACTGTTCACTGGGGGTGTATTGGCCACGTCTGCAGGGAAAGACCCTCTCTGTCAGCTAGCCTGGAAGTTACTCTAAATGGGCCAGCTCAGAGCCTCTAAGGTTCTTCCTGCCCAGAGACATCTTTCTTTGCACTCCAGGTAGATGTTTTCTTTCATTCCTCAGGGCCAGGTTAATTGGGTAACTTCAAGTAATATTAGAAGTGTTTGG
>JAQZBX010015932.1:0-37028 GCA_029593785.1 Cabassous unicinctus
GTTTGACTCTTTCCCTCCTTGATATGCACTATGATTTACTAGGGTGAGAGATGCTTAGATGCTTGAGTGTGTTGAATGTCTGGACAGAGTGTTGACACTGCCTGTTGGATATAAATCCATATGCTTCTTGTTTTTTTTCGTTTTTTTTTTAAGCAAATAAAGGGCTGCTTTGTTTAAAAAAAAAAAAAAAGAACAGTTTTGAGAAATAGTCTTTTGAGAAGCAGTTTTGATGTTGGAAAGAAGGCCCCAGGAGAAGAGAAGCAAGCCGTTAGCCTGATCGTCTACAGCTGAACTTGTGGAGGAAACAGGAGCTAAGCCAAGAGAGAAATGCAGCCCCGGGAAGAGAGGAACCCCAGAAGTCTGAACCCTGGTAAACGTTGGCAGCTGTCTTGCTCTAACATGTGGCAATGGACTGTGGTGAGAGAAGAAACATAACGCTTTATGGCCTTGTATCTGAGGACTTCTACCCCAAATAAATACCCTTTGTAAAAACCAACCCATTTTTGGTATTTCACATTAGCATCCCTTTGGCTGACTAATACACACCCCCACCCCTGATTCTCTGCTTCATATTGCTCATATATTGTTAAGATTAGTGGACTATCTGATGTTCTTATTGGCATACCACATAGAGTTTTTATAATTTCTGTTTCCCTTTTGGAAGAATGTCTCTTTTGTTTTTTATTTAACAAAATTCACAGCACCCTCCCCTTCTTTTTGTACATAATTGAATGTCCTAAACAACAAGAGGAAATTCATTTTCTTTCTCTGTGTTTTTAAAAAAATAATACTCTAGAGTCTCTTAGGAGCAAAATGATAAAACTGTAGCTTTTATTATTGTATACAGTAATTCTTTGTACAAAATTTGAGTTCTATTCATCTGAGAGCTTTCCAAAATGTTCTTTTAGGGAATTATTTTATTTTATTTTATTTTTGAATGAGGATATTTTTCTAGGTTTACTTTTTAATGGTAAGAACCAGAAAAATCTTATGTGACATTAAAAGGATTCTAATTGAATTATCTGTAATATCTGGAACCTGTGATTTTATTTATTTTGAGTGAAAATGGGAAATATTAATGGTAGCATATAATTTCTAGTTAGCCCCTCTCCTTTGTCATTCTCAAGAAAAGTTTTGAAATTAAAATTTGCCAATAATTAATTTACAATTTTATAAAAGTGATAATATTCATCCTTTATTACTTAATTTTGTTTCAACAAAATGCTGTTAAGAGAAAAAAGATATCAATAAACCATGCATTTGATAAGTTACTTGCTGTTTGTAAATATCTAGATTATAATGATGGCAATTCTCCAAGTACAAGTTAGGTAATTGCCATTGACATCTAAGTTATCATATATTTTCTATCTTAATAGAGATGGAGCACTCCTTATTATACAAGAATGAGTATAAAGCATATCCTGACAACATTGTTTAACTATGTGCAACTAAACAACTTCAGGAAATTTTCAAGAGTAAAAATAGTGACCATATATTTTGAAGATTCTTAAGAAAATATCAACTAGACTTTTTATGTAGATAAAATGAAATTTGTAAAAAAATGCTTTACTTCTGGAGAGTTTGTTTCCTATTGGGAGTAAACTAATATTGGGGGGATGAATAGGTAATAGTGCAACTACCAATATTTGGTAAATAAATGTTTATATAGTTGAGGAATAGAACTAAAATTGCAACTTACCTCTTACTTCTAATATTAAGATTTACCCTAATGAGTTTTTATTACCCATAAAATTTTGTCAAAAAACACTTGAAAATAGGAGCACCTTAGATTTTGTTAAATAGTTATCATTCAAAATCAAAACCAAAATCTTAAAAGAAAATAGATATTTTGAGTTACATTAACTAAAGGGTGAAAAAAGAAAAAGTCAGAGAAAATTAATAAAATTCTTCCTTGTAGGAGTGAAAAAAATTATTCAATTGAGACACATAAATTGAAAACCTAGTGGAATAATTAAAAATGAATAAGGTAAGTATTTAATAGACATCCTACATTTAAAAATCATACTGGAGATGGGCTTACCAAAAATTTAAGTTTCTTGGACATAAACCTGTCAACTCTAATACTAATTATACATTCAAATAGAAGGGCCAGAAGAGCCATGTTTAGGGAAAGCACAATTGAGTCCATCTCTGTCACAGTGTGGAATATAAATTCCAAAATAAGGCTCACTGGCAAGGAACCAAATCTTGAGCTATCTGCTCTGACTATAGTGTCTGGATGTCTCCAGAGCCCTCAGGAGCGCTCCTATTTGACGTAGTATTGACTCTGACAGTAAATGAGATCCTGCTGAGTTGTGCATAAGCGTAACCTCTGAAATGACCTCCCGACTCATTTTGAAGTCTCTTAGCTGTATAAACTCATTTCTCTTTACTTTTCCTCCTTTTGGTCAAGGAGTTTTTCCAGTTGCATTGCTAGTTGGTGTTTGGTAGTGATCCCTTGGTGCCAGGGAGACGCATCCCCAGAAGTCATGTTTTATGCTGGAGGGGAGGTAATGCATTTATATACTGAGTTTGGCTTAGAGAAAGCCCACATTTGAGCAACAAGTAGGCTCTCAGAAGGTAAATCTTAGGTACCCTAAAATACTAGGCTAACTTTCAATTTCTAAAGTGGGTTCATAAGTACCGTCATCAATATCAAGGGCCCGTCAATGGACCATCCCCCTTCACTAGTCATTGCCCCTATACTTGGGGGATTCTTGCTCTTCCAATAGAGAATGTGGCAGAGCTTCCCAGGATGGGAATTCGATATTCTTTCAGTCATTGTGTGACACTACAACACTTATTCTCTAGTTCATTGGATTCACTAGAGACAAATAACAAGTAGATGATGAAGTAAAATGACCGTCTCAAGGAACGGAGAGAGTCTACAACTGCAAGCAAGAGAGTCCCATCCATCTGCCCTATAGTATCAAAGCCCCCTCTCAATTAGAGGTAGAGCAGGCAACACTATCCCAGGATCCCCAGGATTTGGGAATGAACTATGGACTAAAGTAGACTTAATGGTATTCTACTATAAACTTATTGTGATTCTAGCAATGGAAGAACCTATATCATTGATGTGGAGGCAGTGGCCACTGGAGGTTCTGAGGGCAGGGAGAGGGGAAAATAGGTGTAATATGGGGGCATTTCTGGGACCTGAGAATTGTCCTGGATGACACTGCAATGACAGATACAGGCCATTATATATCTTGCCATAACCTACAAAATTATGCAGGAGAGAGTGTAAACTACAATGTAAACTTTAATCCATGCTTAGTGGCAATGCTCCAAAATGTGTTCATCAATTATAGGGAATGTACCACACAAATGAAGTATGTTGTTAATGTGGGGAAATGTGGGAGGTGTAGGGAGCAGGGCATATGGGAATCTCCTATATTTTTATGTAACATTTATGTAATCTAAGTATTCTTTAAAAATAAAATTTTAAAAAGGCGCATTTTGGGTACATTGGAAGTGTTCTGCATGACATTGCAATAATGGATACAGGCCATTATACATTTTATCAAAACCTAACAATGGTGCTGTGCAAAGTATAAACCATAATGTAAACTATAGACCATAGTTAGTAGCAATGCTTCAATGTGAGTTTATATTTGTAACAAATGTATCACACTAATGAAAGATGTTAATGTGGAAAAGTGTGTGTGTGGGGAGGGGGTGGGTGAAGTATGTGGGAATCCCTTATATTTTCAATGTAACATTTATGTAATCTAAAGCTTCTTAAAAAAATAGCAATAAAAGAAAAGAAAAGGAAAAAATTTAAAAAGAGAAATAAATAAAAGCTATTTTCTAAAATTGAAAAAAATAAAAAAATAAAAATCACATGGGTACTTAAAATTAATTTTAACATTAAATCGTGAATGTCTGAATAGTACTTCAACATGTTTATTCACATGAATAGCACTCTTTCACTACAGTCCTACGTAAAAGAAAATAGTCTAATAGACATAAAGTATCCAATCAGCAATATGGCAAACATAAAAATAAAAGGGGAGCCAGGTCATCTGCAAAGAAGTTTTATTTATAGATTTAAGAACAATGAATTTGAATGCCAAAATAATAAAATTAGGATCATAAATGACTATTCAATATGATTTCTGTATGAGTTGTTGACTAGCAAAAGGATTTCATTAAATTTCTTACTCCTAGATTTCAAAATCATTCTGAAAATGTCATTAAGGCAATTATTTAATGTGGTCTTCACAACCACAAAGAAGTAATACTTAATATTTTTAAAAATCTGAATCCAAGTGTAAGATCAAATTTGAAAATAATTGTTTCATTTAATTTTCTCAGAGCTACATTTCTGCCCTTGATTCATTGAGTCTTGGGACAATATTAGCTGTATTTTGAAGAGATTTCCAAATGGTGAGTTTAAATGGAACTGATTATGAGAAGACCAATGTATTTAGAACCAGAGAAAATTAATAATTTGAGGAAATAAGATAAAGGAACAGTGAAGCACTATATGGGGGTAAAATAATTAATGGAGTGTATTAGAGGACATTGTTTAGTTAGAGAAAAATGTAACTCTTAATATTTCTATATTTTCCATAGAATTACAAATGTCTTTTTACGACTTAAAGATTTTTGAATAAGCATTGTAAATTGGCACTGCCAAAATTATTTAGATATAAGAATTTGTAAAAATAATTTATTAAAATTCATGTAAAATGTATTTCAAGTAATGCTTAATTTCTTTCTATTTAGAATGTGTAAGCAGAATTCACACACTTAGAAGGGATTGGCAATAATTTAAATTCCCCGGATTGGCAATAATTTAAATTCCCCCTGAAATCCAAAATGGGGAAAAGAAAGAAAGAATTTAGTATTCTCACAAAGATAACTTTGTCTTAACTGGAACAGTGAATTGGAAGATGTCTAGGTTGATGGGATCTGTAATTTTAGATTTCATCTGCCTTGTCAAACAAGATAAACTATTTAAACTTGTTTACATTTCTGACTATGTTCTCTTTCAATGTGTACAGCTACAAAATATCTTGCATTTTTTGATTTTGAAGTAATTTTTTATTTCAGAAGATTCAAAATCAAAATACAGAACCAGTCAAGAGAGAGAGAATTCATTCTGCTGGGACTGACAGATGACCTGCAATGGAAAATTGTAATTTTTACTTTTCTCTTTGTCAACTACATGTTGAGCATAATGGGAGACCTATCCATCTCCTCCTAACTATGCTGGACCCGCCCCAAGACTCCAATGTATTTCTTTCCTATAGTTATTTTTCTCAAGACCATTCTTAAAATTCCTTCAGCTCAGAAAAGAACAAAAGGCCCTTTCCACTTGTTCTTCCCACATGATTGTTGTCTCGCTTACTTATGGAAGCTGTGTCTTCATTTACATGAAGCCATCAGCAAGGGAAAGAGTGACTTCATCCAAAGGAGTAGCTGCTATCTTTATATCCAGTGCTCCTTCATTAAACCCTGTCATTTATATTCTAAGGATCTAGCAAGTGAAATAAGCCTTCAAGGATACACTCCAAAAGATTTTTATTTTTTCAGAAAATGAGGAAAACAACTAAATTTTAAAACTTTGATTAAAAAAATTATCTCATTTCTCCAAGTTTACTTAAGCTATCCTTCAATTAGTTAACTTTCTCAAAACACTAAACTAATTTTTCATTATGAGTCACTCTTTTCTACTTCCCTTTATGATTAATAGTCCTTGCTGGGTTATAGTAGGACCACTTCGTTAAGGTTTCAATGAAAATTTAAAATTCTTTTACTCCCTGTGATCCAGTATTGCTTTCCCTTCAGGGAGATGGGTTAGGGTGAAAAGGTATTTTAATTATATACTAATGAATCTTGTGGAAATTTACATGGCTATATGTAATCACTTAATTATTTTCTTCAACATTCATTTATTGTAGGTCTACCCAGGCTCTACAGGGCACATGATTTTTGCCCTCATTAGGATGACCTACAAGGAAACAGTATAGCTCATCTTAGGATAGAGCTATTTATAGATTTGTGTCAGCATAACAATGAACATTTAGCTCTTTTGGTGAGTGAGGAATGCAGTTCAAAAATATATAATTCCTGTAAAATTTTTGGTATATAAGGAAGAAGCAGGAAATAGATATTATAAGAACATGAAAAAACTCTGATGCATTGAGAAATAAGCTTAATGTCACTCACTAGTATCACTAACCTTAAAATTAAGAGTGAAGACTTTTGAGCTCTTTAGCCAAGGATTAAATCAAGATTTACTTGTGAACTAACAAAAAGTCAGGGATCCCAGTCATGGAGCTGCAAGGAAATGAATACTGCCAACACCGTGGATGAGTGTGGAAGTAGATTCATCCCTAGACAGAACTTCCAGATGAGATCTCAGTTCAACCAACACCTTGAGAAGTGAACCAAAGAAGAAGGAATTTTGGTTATCTGAGTTAGTGGTTTCATGCTATCTGAAATTCATGGTATGTCCTCCATAAACAATAAGAAATAGCAAGAAGAACAAATAAAACTTTAAAAAAAAATGCTCTTAGCATAAATAGAAGACAGAGAACATCCAAACTTTCATTTATCTATCTGATACACCACCTTAAAAAGCCAACACTGGCAACAGAAATGGAACAACAAAGAGGACAAAAGAAAGATTAGAGAAGGCAATATTCAACATAAAAGCAGAAATTAGTGGCTTAGTGTTTTGAAAAAAAAAATAGAAAAACTACCAGATGAATTTATTAAGAAAAAAGGGAGAAAGCACAAGACAGCAAATGAGATAGACAGATAAGTAATAGCTATTGAAACTTTAGAAATTAAAAAAGAAATATAACAAAAGTTAAGGAAAGTCATTTTTATAATACTATGCAAATAAAATTGAAAGCATAAATCATATGGCTGATATCCTTTTTTATCTAAATGACCCCAATAGTGATATGAAGCTTATACAGAACTATTTCTGAAGAAGAAATAATGGGAGTTTTCAGGAAATACTCTTCCACAAGCTGTATGCTCAAATGGTTTCATGGAGAATTTTGTCAAACATTCATAACAAGATAGCTCTAATGATCTATATGTTGATTTAAATGATTAAAATTGACAAAAAGAGTGCCAAATTATTTTTATATGTCATTGAATTCTGAATGGATTAAGGCAGTATATAAAAGAAAAAAATCTATAGATCAATATAAAATATGGATATTTGTTCAAAAGCTCTAAATTATATTCCAAAAGAATGTAATTAAGACCCCATTAAAAAATATACACTCTGACCAAGTAGGACATATTACAGATATGCAAGTTGGGGTCTGCATTAGTTAGCCAAAGGGATGTGATGCAAAGTACCAGAAATCTGTTGGCTTTTTTAAAGATTATTTATTTGGGGTAGAAGCTTACACTTACCAGGCCACAAAGCGTAAGTTACTTCCCTCACCAAAGCCTGTCACCACATGTTGGAGCAAAATCTACAAGGGTTCACCTTCCCTCTTCCTCTGAAGGTTCTGTGATCCCAGCTTCTTCCAATATCAGCTGTAGGTTGGGATAAGTCTCGTCTCTCTCCTGGGCTCATTTCTTTCCAGGCTCAGCTGCTCAGGGCTCTGGTCACTGCATCTGCAAGCTATAAGGCAAAGGGCTCATCTCTCTCCCCGGAGTTTCTGCCGTGTCTAAGGAGCCATCTCTATTTCTCTGTGTTCTTCTCCTGTGTGTTTACTTCCCTGGTTCCAGCATCAAAAACTCCAACATCAAAACTCAAAAAAACTCCACTCTCTGCTCTGCCATGTGGTTTTCTCTGTGAGTCCCCACCCACCAAAAGGAGGGGGACTCCATGTCCCACTGATGTGGTCCAATCAAAGCCCTAATCACAACTCAATCAAGTAAAAGTTAAACCTCTGAATGCAATATAATCTAATATGCCCAGAGGGACAGACCAGTTTACAAACATAATCCAATATCTATTTTTGGAATTCATAAACAATACCAAACTGCCACAGGGTCACTATTAGTATAGTAATTAATATCATATATCAATAGTCATTAGTAGAAAAATAATATGATTATTTTCACAGATGAACAAAAGTTTCTAACAGAATTTAAAAGTAATTTCAGATAAAATCATGAAGAAAGTGGGAATTGATTTTCATAACATGTAAACATTCAAATTGATCTGAAAGCTCTGATGTTACTTAAATTAGAAATAATTGAGGTTAAAAATAAGGATAGGATATTCCCAACTTCCACTACTATCTGGTATTGTAATGCCCAGAAGTATTAGTCAGAGAAACTAGACAGGGGTATTCAATCAGAGGCATAATTATTGGAAAAGAAGTAAGAATTCTCTGTTTATAGAAGATGTTTTTGCATACCTGCAAAACCTTAGAGAATCTATGATGAAATTAAATTAAACCATAAAATAATTTAGTAGAGTAATAAGGTATATGTTACTGTATTCATATTAATAGGATTTATATATGCAAACAATAATCAAAGAAGATATTTCTCAACCTGAGCATTACAGTTATTTGGGTCTGGATAATATCTTGCTGTGGGGCCTATCTAGTGTATTGTAGACTATTTAGAAGCATCTCTGACCTCTACCCACTAGATGACAGCAGGACCCCCAAGCTGGTAAACAAAAATACTTTAACTTTGTCAAACAGCCCCAGAGGGACCAAATCCTTCCTGGTTGAGGACAACTGAGTTAGAGAAAATTTGCCTAAATTAATTTATATATTTAATACAATCTCCCCTAAGTAAACTGATGAGATATTGCATAATTGTATATGTAAAACAATTCAAAAGGATTTAGTACTAAATTATTGGAATGAATAAGTGGATCTTGGGAGGTTTCTGTGGATTAAAGTCAATATACAAATCTCATGCTGTATTTATTAATGTTCTCTTACAAAAAAATGAATGATGTCTTTTAACACATAATTTTCAGTAGCATAAATTGGAACTGTTAAGGAATTTTTCTAATAAAACACGTGCAAGATGTCTAGAGACAAAACCTTGCAATATTACTGAAAAGAGTTAAAGAAGACATGTCAATGATGAAATATATCATATTCACTGATTGGAATCTCCATAATACAAAGATGTGAAGTCTTCTGGAAATTGATCTATAAATGCCATGAAATCCAAATCAAAACTCTTTACTTCTTCTTTGTGTTTTTGAATTAATTGTTGATGGTCTAATTATTTAATTCAAATGAAAATGTAAAACACACAGACACAAAACAAAACATTAAAAAAGAAAAAATAGCCAAGGCAATTTTAACCAAATGAAAACAAAACAAAAAACAAAAATGCAGGACTCAGGACTAGTACAAATTATAAAATATAATATGGCAGTAATATTTTAAATAATGTATGGGTTTAAAATGATAAACTTTTAACAATGGAAATAATTATTAAGTCCATTAACAGATAAAACTAAATGGTCAACTCATTTGTAATAAATGTGACACTGCAATATGAAGGAGAATTATGATATTTTCATTAGTAGCTACTATATTATTTGCATATGTATAAGAACAAAATGTTTTGCTAATCTTAACCTCATACTATGCAAAAAATAATTTTTAGATAGATTACATTCACAAATGCAAAAGTTAAGGCAATGAAGAATTTTGAGAAAACTTCAAATAAAGTATTTGTGATATTGCAGAAAGTCATTATTTCTTAAACTGCAAAAATATTCAGCACTAGACAATTTTTTAAGAAACTTTTTATATTAGAATATATTTAACTTAAGAAATTCTGCTAAGTAAAAGGCATCAGAGATTGAAGGAAACCAACAGAGTGAGGGAATACATTTGCAAATATATATATCTGACAAATATCTGGAATCAATATTCAGAATACATAGAGAATGCCTACAGTTAATAAGACAAAGGCAGAAAACCCATTTGAAATTTGGGCAAAAGATTTAACTGGCATTTTCTTTGAGAATATGAATATGACCAATAAAGAATCAGATGCTTTACAACTTCCTAAATCATCAGAGAACTGTAAATTAAAACACATGACACAACTATACAAACACCAGAATTGTTAAAAATGAAACCAAAATCAATCTAATACTATGTGTTTGTAAGTATGTGTAAGTATGTATAAGAGTGCGAATTCAACCAATGTTCCTATTTAACAAGGTGCAAGGTTATAAATTATTCTTGTTTTCAGCTACAACAGATATGAGGCACAATCGAGAGGAATCTATTGGGAGCAGCCATGAAAATCTGTAGTTTGCTGACAACGAATTAGCAGAGAATTTAAATCCAAAGCCTATCATTTCTTTCTTTGAGATCTTCAGTGTTGTTAGAACTGGTCATCCCACTTTACAAGTTCTACTATTTCACATTCTCATAATATTTTTTGTAACTCTGAGACTCTGAGTTTCTGAGGGATGGAAGAGAATGATCACTCTTTACTACATACTTCTTTCCAAGTGAACACAAGTGAGAATGTAAAGTTTGAAAACTCCAAGTCCTGAGCTTCAAATATCCATCCTCTAATGATCACCTCACTCTTGTCATACCCAGGAAGATCAGATGACCAATTCCAACCTCCCTTCCTTGAGGGATCCTTCATGAAACCACCTCTGATGCCAAAAGTTATGGTGGTTATGGTGTGATTTGAGCAGGGTACAATAAAGACAAATATCACATTGGCTTTAATGAGATTTAAGTTTATCTTTATCCCATTTTAGCATCCAGGCTGGTATGACAGAACTCTTTCTTAAATTCTATGGGGTTAATGTGCTGGTATGGCTGCTATAGATTTAGAAAACTGGATGTGTTCTTTTTTGTTCAGTACCTATCTCTAGGATGTTTTGTTCATTCTAATAACAACATACCTGCCATCACATTTGTATTAGAGGAGTTTGAGAATGTAAAAAAGGGAAGGATAAAATCCTATTAAAGACAATGCCAAGAAATTGCACACATAATTTTCATTTACATCTTTGTCAGAGCTTAGTAACATGGACACAACAAGTTGCAAGGACGAATAGGAAAAGGAAATTGGAATCTTCATTCTGGGTAGCCATATAGAAATAGGAAACTTTAGTGTTATTATAAAGAATTGCAAAATGTTTACTGATTGTTAGTTACTAGTTTCCAATCCACCATGCAATAAACAGAATATTTGCATAAATGAAAATTTGCAGTAAAAGGTGAAGATTAAATAATATGCAAAATGTTTAAATGTGTCTGGAGAATTGAATGAATTGAAAATGACACTTTTAGCTTGTAGTCAATTGGTCTACAGCAGATTGTATTTTCTATCTTGTAGTCTCACTTTTAGTCTCATCTAAATTAATCTTTAATCATTTTGCTTCTAAATCCTTATCTATATACCTGGGATTTCAAAACCTGGATTTGTGTTAGGAAAATAAATATTATGGCAATCTATGCAGACTGGGCACTCAGCAGTGGTGGTAGCGAAGTCAGCCTTGGTGAGGGAAAGTCCATGTTGCTGAGCCCATTCATAACCTCCATCCTTACCTCCATGGTCACTTTGTTCATGAGCCCTTTGGGCAATGACAGGAGTGGCTGGGGAAAGAGGCTGTGTTAGCTCCAGAGTGGGTCATCTTATCCAATTGATTATTAAAATCTTCCTCTGCTGAAGTCACCCTGTTGTGAGCATTCATGTGGAAGACAAATATTTTCATGTTCCTTGCCCACTCAGAAAAGTCTATTCATATACTTATTACCCAGACCTCTTTGTCACCAATTTTCCAAACATGCTTCTTTCAAGTCACTGATCGTCCAGCCAAACCATTGTCAACAGCCCATGCATCAGTGTACAAATGTACCTCTAGCCATTACTTCTTCCTAGCAGAATAAACAATTAGGTGCACTGATAAAAGTTCTGCCTAATGGGAAGACTTGCGCTCACCACTGTCCTCCACAGATGTCCCAGAAAGGGGCTACAGTGCTGCAGCTGTCCACTTTTGGGTGGTACCTGCATATCGTGCAGAACCATTTGTAAACCAGGCTCAGGTTTGTTTTTTTTTCCTCAGTCAACTGCTTATAAGGAACTCCCAAGAGGTCAAAGCTGTAGGCTGGCCAAAGCTGTGGGTTGGGAAGAAGAAGGTAAATTCAGTAGTGATGACCATGGGCATTTAGGTTACTTCCTCATGTAACTTTCTTGTGCTTTCAAGACCTCCTAAAGCCCTGTCTTGTATATTCCACTTCCACTTTATCATGGAATGCTGCTGTGCAGACCCAACTTTATGATTTGATGGGTCAGACAATACCCAGCTCATGATAGGCAACTTAGGTCTCATAGTG
Organism: Cabassous unicinctus; assembly: GCA_029593785.1. NCBI lineage: Eukaryota > Metazoa > Chordata > Mammalia > Cingulata > Chlamyphoridae > Cabassous > Cabassous unicinctus. The sequence goes on from JAQZBX010015932.1 coordinate 12,276, forward strand.
CCTCATGGTTAACATTCAGTCTCTACTAAGGCCCAGTAGCAAGCCAAAAGCTTTTTCTCAAAAGGAGAATAGTTATCTGCAAAGGATGGCAGGGCTTTGCTCCAAAATCCTAAGGGCCTGTGTTGCGATTCTCCTATAGGGGCCTGCCAAAGGCTCTAGACAGCATCTCTATTTGCTGCTGACACTTCCAGCACCATGGGATCTGCTGGATCATATGGCCCAACCGGTAATGCAGCTTGCACAGCAGCCTGGACCTGTCACAGAATCTACCCTTGTTCTAGTCCCCAGTCAAAACTAACATCTTTTCTGGTTACTTGGTAAATAGGCTGGAGCAGCATATCCAAATAAGGAATGTGTTGTCTCCAAAATCCAAAGAGACCAACTAAGCGTTGTACCTCTTTTTTGGCCATAAGGGGTCCAGATGAAACAGCTTATCCTTTACTTTAGAAGGGATATCTCAACATGCCTCACACCACTGGAAACCTAGAAATTTCACTGAGGTGGAAGTTCCCTGTATTTTTGTTGGATTTATCTCCCATCTTCTCTCATACAAATGCCTTACCAATAAGTCTAGAGTCTTTGCTTCTTTTTGCTCACTAGGTCCTATCAACATGATATTATCAATATTATGGACCAATGTGATGACTTGTGGGAGGGACAGATGATCAAGTACCCTGCAGACAATATTACGACATAGGGCTGGAGACTTGATATACCTTCTGAGACAAGACAGTGAAGGTATACTGCTGGCCTTGCCAGCTGAAAGCAAACTGATACCAAATCTGGGACAGCAGCTATGATTGGAGTCACCACCTGGTTAAGTTTATGATAATCTACTGTCATCCTCTGAGATCCATCTGTTTTCTTCACAGGCCAAATAGGAAGGTTGAATGGGGATGTGGTGGGAATCATCACCACTGCACCCTTCAAATCCTTGATGGTGGCACTAATCTCTGCAATCCCTCCAGGAATCCAGTATTGCTTTTGATTTACTATTTTGCTAAGTAGGGGTAGCTCTAGTGACATCTATTTGCCTTTTTCTACCACAATAGCCCTCAGTCCACTAGTCAAGGACCTACTATGGGGATTTTGCCAATTACTAAGTATGTCTATTTCAATTTTGCATTCTGGAACTGGGGAAAATAACCACAGAATGGGCCCAGGGACACACAGTACTCACTCCCTGATGGACCTGAGGTAAATCTTCATCAATCACCTGAGCTCTATAAGCCCCTACTCTGACTGGTTTACCACAGTGATGTTTTGGGTCTCTTGGAATTAATGTCACTTCTGAGCTAGTGTGTAATAATCCCCAAAATGCCTCATTCTCTTCTTTTCCCAAATGCACACTTACTCTGGTAAAAGACCCTAGATCTCCTTAGGTAAAGCTGGGAGGAAGATTAGCAGTATAAATTTTTTTATAGTGTGATAGGATCCTTCCTCAAGAGGAACTGTCTTTCTCCTCATTCAAGGGGCTCTGGGTCTGTAAACTGTCTCAAGTCTGGGAATTGATTAAGGGGCTGTGATTTTCTGTATCTGTAATTCAAGTTAGGGTTTCTTTCACTCAACCTAGAACTTTCTGCTTATACAGATCAAGTAGGAATTTAGTAGACTGCCCAAGTATTTCACTTTTAGGTACCCCCATGATCTTTTAGCCAACAGCACAGCTCTATGCAACACAGACTTTTTTGATTGCAGCTTTGAGCCTCCCTTTCATTGTGGTACCCATGCCCACCTTGACTTTGGTAATTAACTGCTGATACTTGACTTTTACTGGCCCAAGATCCAATCATTGCCATAATGTTTTAAAGATTCTATTTCCATTACAGCAGTTACTACAGTAATACCTGGAATACAGAGAAGAGCAACCACAGATCTCTTCAGGGAAAATAGAATTAGTCTTGCAAATTTATTTTCACAGTCCTGGTTAAAGGTGTGTCTTCCAGACACTCCTAGGGTAGGTGGGCAGGTCTTAAATGGTACATCCATTCTATCATTACAACCCTCTAAGCCTTCGATTTTCCTCTTCTACTGTATACCAAAATAAATTGGGCATCTCAACTTCAGACATTCTAGTTCCATCTTTTAGTCCATGTTTCAGTCAGCCACCCAAACTTTATAACCAGCTTGAGCTACAGCATTGAATTCAGGATTTCTGTTTAGTGAGCCCATATCAATAAATTCAGCCTGACCCAAATTTATATTGCTTCTTCCATTACCCCATACCCTTAGTATCCATTCCCACATGTATTCCCCTGACTTCTGTCTATATAAGTTGGAAAGCATGCAGCTCTTTTTGAATATAGTGTACTTCCTCATGGGTCACACTTTGTACTTTGCCTTTGGGGGCTTGCGGTGATTTTAGTCTAGTAATAGGTCCTAAAGAAGAGAGGTGTTGTGTCAGTGGGTAAGAAGAAGAATTAGAAATGCCTTGCAAGCTACTGACCTCAGGGCATTCCTTTGCATTTTCATCTAATGAGACAGGATTAGTCTCTTCAGGCAGGGTTCAGAAAGCAGATTCCTCAGCAGGGTGGAGGTTAGACATTGCTAGCTGGAGTTTGGCTGGGACCTGCCTAAGGGCCCAAGAGATCCAGACTCCCTGGGGCAGGCTAGAGCCTGGGCAGTGCAGACTTTAGTTTGGCTCAAGGCTGGAAGGAGGTCCAGACTCCCTGGGGCAGGCTGGAGGCTGGATGATACAAGGTTGACATTGTGTGGTCTCCACAAGTCAGGCCATCACAGATTTCTCTGGCAAAGTCTCAGCAGAACTTAGGGTTCCAATGCCCCTACTGGTATCATCATCAACCATATGTCTCCATCCCAATCCTCAGGGTTCTACTACTTTCCAATCAATGTCTTCACTTTAACAGCATACATCCTGCAGGGTTGAGACTTGAGTTTCCTTTGTAACTCTGCTACTTGTACTATGAGACATGAGTGGTTTTCAGACATCTCAAGTCTGTGGCTGCATGGAACAAGATTTTCTTTCAGAGCACACAGAGAAACTTTCACATCATTCATGTGGGATTAAGTTGCAAATTTGAAGGCTTCTGCTCATTCCTTTCTTTTGTAACTGCATTCAGAGTCTAGGAGGAGCCAGCCAAAATCATTGTACCTTTTATTCCCACAAAACTCTGTTAAGATGTTGAAAACACTCTCATTTATATCCTTGCCTCTTTTAAAGATGGAAGTAGGGGAATCCAGTGGTGTTATTTCATGTATCTCCATTGCCAACCCATTTCATGGACTATTAGAAGACTCTTGATTATTGGAATGGAAGTCATTAGTACCCTTGAGTCCAATTGGAGTAGAAAACCAATTGCAAAACTCCCAGAATCACTTCAGAAATCCCATGTTTAAAATTCTGTTTCTCAAGAGCCATTCCTGGTACCAAGCTGTATTAGTCAGGGTTCTCTGGGAAACAGAATCAACTGGGGAATTCCATAAATAGTATAAGATTTTCTAAAATTTTCTCACATGACCGTAGGGATGGACAAGTCCAAATTTTGCAGGCAGGCTGCAAACCAGAGGCTCTGATGAAGGTCCTTGATGAGTTCCAGGAGATGTTGGCTGTCCAAAGTTGAGCCGGAAAATTTCTGAATGCTGAAATCATATTTTAAGGCATTCAACTGATTGGATAAAATGTCACTCATTGCTGATGACAATCTCCTTGATTGATTGTAGATGTAATCAGCCATCTATGCAATGAACTTACTGATGACTAAAGTCCATAAATGTCCTTGTATCACAATTAGCCAAGTGTTTGCTGGACCAAACAACTGGGCATAATTACCTGGCTGAACTGACACATTAGCCTAACCATCACCGTAATGACTTATAAAGGAAAAGTCTTTTAATTTTTTATGCTTATCTAAAGTTAAGGATATCAAACAGAATGAACTATAATTTCATCTATTACTTTTGTTCTAATGATATCATGATAAGTTTTTATTGTGTTCTTTTACAGTGTTATTTTGGGTGATAGGTGGTGAAATAAAACAGTAAAGATCCCCTAAGTGTTTTTTTTTTTAAACTAGGAGAAAATTACTTTTATAATGGAAGTGTCAAGAAAGGGATGGATTATTTTAAGAAAATGAACAGATCACTTTTATTAAATAACTCCTTTACAAACTTCAGATCTTTGACCCAGTTTCACAGAAATCTTGATGAGGTAGGTTATTATAGGGAAAGGGAGGACTTGGGTCACATCTGAAGACCTCACAGATGACATGGCTAATACACAACATGGCTCAAAGACAACATGGCCTGCAGACAACATGGCTGGCAGGTCACATGGTCATGAGACCCCACCCAGAAACCTCCTGAGGGATCCTGTGAGACCCTGGAATGAGAATATCATTTGGAATGGGAATCCCATTCAGGAAATTCTCAGTAGGCCTCACCATTGGCCCCCTGAGAAATGACAGGTGGGATGACCAATCAGAACAGCAAATAGAGTTTTAAAAGCCCTGACCTGGGGTCCCAGGTGCATAGCTTACCCTGCTGCAGGCCCATGGTCCATGCCTCAGACAATGTACTTTTCTCATTTTCTTGTTTCTTAATAAAGTCTTTACTCCCTTGCCTATCCTATGGCATGTCATTAAATTCTTTTATGCAACATAAGCCAAGAACCTAGAAGACCAGAAAACAGAGCCATCTGGTAACATTATTTGCAAGCCAGGCAGGAGACAGTGAGGCAAGTGGTGATGCCCAACCCCTGCTGAGGACTGGTGAGTTTTATTTAAAGCCTGTCTGTGATTAGTGAGGCTCTGGTTCAGAGATTGTCATCCTGGGCTGGGATGTTTGTTCCTTACACAGCCCCTGGGATGTCCTGAAGTTCCTCTTAATCCATTACCTCCAGCGCCCCTGAGGCTGTTTGCCTGTAAGGTACAGAGCAGTCTCTGCTTTTTAATTGCCTTTTAATGTCAGGTTTAACTGTAGAACTCAGACCCTGGGAGTGGCCATGAGATGAGCTCACTCATGGCTATCTCCTAAGACCTCTGCAAAGTAGGCAAAAGAAAGGTCCCTACCCGGTCCCTTTCCTAGCAGGAAAGCCTGGTTTGGGAATGAAGCTCTGGGAACCAAACTCAAAAGTTGCCCAAGACTTCTAAGGGTTGCCCAGAGACATAAGGGTCCTGAACCTCTGCAGGTGTGGACTGTGAGCAGGGCTCCCAGCCTCCAGGATGCTGGTTCAGCGAGCAATCCATTAGAGCAGGTCTAGCGGTGGGACGCCACCCAGACTGATGAACACATTTATCCTCCCAGAGGATAATGGGCGGCTTCTAACTGGGACAACCTACCTACTGATAGTCTAAAAAGAAAAAGGCTAATCTTTCATGCCACACCCACCCTTGGCTGCAATATGGCTGAGAGTGAGCTATGTATGCAACCCTGAATTTAAGTTAAACCTTTGTAAGAAAGAAGGAGAGGACAGACAGATCTGAGGGCCAGAGACTACGTGGTCATGTCTCCTTAAAGGGGATGAGGAAATGCAGTACCAAACCAGTCAATTTTAAATAAGCTCAAGGAAATTACTTAGAGGCAGACCCTAGAAACCCAGACTTATCTCAAAGAAAGCTAGAAGCAATAAAAATACCCTCTTGGTAGATCCTAACTCTAGAGAAGGACAGATCCTCCTAGGAATACCAGTTTGCCTCAGATATCCATAAAAAGCTGCAGAAACTTTCCCGGGCTCCCAAACTTGCATTAACTTCCATTTAGAAACAGTCTTCTCAGTTTTTAACAATCAGGACCATGATGCCAAGATGGAGAAGGTAAGGGGGGCATGTGCCAGGTCTGGGACAGGCTTACCTTTTAACTGCCAGTATTAAAGACAGACACTGGTCACCTCAGAGTTACCCAAATCCAAACTCCACATCAGTAGGAACCTGGCCCCAAGCTGCCTCATCATGTGGACCTCTGGAGCCTTGCCCCAGAGGAGGGCAGAAGGGGCCTGAAGCCATGCATGAACCACCAACCAGGAGGCCTTGGGTGACCCTTGACATGGCAGGTAAGATTGTTAATTTCTTAATTAACATGGCAGTCAATTACTTGGTTCTAGGCTGCCCTCCAGACCTCTCCTATCCTTGATTGTACCTAATGAGGGGAGTGAATGGGGAATCATGATCTAAGCCACTTACTAAACCCCCCCCCTGTAGAATAAGGACCCTCCTTATATGCCATCAATTAAGATTAAAAGGGTTCCTGGCTATTTCTAGCTCCATGCTTATTCCCTTATAACACTCTAATCCTTCTAGTGAAAGAGCCTCATCCTTGCAGGGAGGTAACTGATGGGATGCAGCCCCCAGAGTAGCTCCAATTTGTGTCTTGTCAGGCACAGGGTTTCTCTGGACCCCTTCATGCCATACTTAGCTGTTACCCAAGGATTTTCCTGGAGTAACGAAGCTAGTGGGTCCCACACAAGGTTTCTGTCATGGACAGACACAGGGAGCTTTGCTTCTAGGTAATTCTAAAGGAAGGTCTTTCCCTAATCTAAGCCAAGTGTGTAATATTCTTTCTTCTGTTCTAATCTGTGCTTAACTTTGTGTTTAACTTTTAAATCTGTGCTTTAATTTTGTCAGTCTGCTTGTGCCTAGGAACCCATAAATCAGATTTGGGGTTTGGCTATTACAAATTGTATAATGGTGAAAGTTAAACCAAAATTGAGACTTTAAATGTCAATTCTATCTTTTGATTGAATTTGATGTATAAAAGAAATGACAAATGGAATTGTTTCAACTGCTGAAAAAGTGGGAAAACTTAGCAACATTGTTACTAATAAAATTGTTTTAGTTCCTTAGTTAATAAACAAAAGTGCCTACAGTGAAAACTTACTAGAAACTGTAACTGAGTTAATTTTAAGATCATTATATAGATGTTTTTAAAAATTATTATTGAAGTATATCATTCCTACATGAATATACATAAACAATATATAGTAAAAGTTGTGCGCTTACAAAATAAACAAGCATAACATCATACAAGGGTCCCATACCTCATCCCTCCACCAATACCTTGCATTGTTGTGATACATTTGTTACAAACTATGCAAGAGCATGGTCGAAATGTTACTACTAACTATAGTCCATATCTTATATTTGGTGTATTTTTCCCCCAACCCACCCCTATTGTTTTTAAAATAAATCAATTTTATTGATACATATTAATAAATCATACAATTTATCCAAAGTGTACAATCAATGGTAGTTGGTATAATCATATACTTGTGTGTTCATCACTTCAGTCATTATTAAAATATTTTCATTATTTCAATAATAATAGTAATAAACAAAAAACAGACAAACAAACAAGGTAATTACTTCCTTCTCAATCTCTCTGTTTCCCCTGCTGTACATAGCACTTATATCTGACTATTCTTGTGCAAGTATTTATTTGTTTATTAAGCATTTTTATTGAGATATATTCACATACCATATGATCTATCCAAAGTGTGTAACCAATGGCTTTTTTTTAGCTATTAAAAAGGTCTTTATTGTAAAATTGTAAAATAATTAGAAAAATTTTTTGAAAAAAATTGCAAATTTTTAAAGAGAATGTAAAGCCAGATTGTTTTAATATAATCAATTATAAGAAATAGATAGTATAGCAACAAACATTTATACATGGAAATAATGATTTTAAGACAATAGAAATTAATTATAACATAATTTAAATTTTTATATTATACCTTTAACTATTGGACACAATAATCTCTAAGAATGAAATATAGTATTGGTTTAGTTATTTAATTTCCACTTAGGCATAATTCTTCCTGGATAATCAAATTCCTATTTGGGAATTCTTTGCATCTTATTGGAATGAATTACAGCAGATAACAACATGCCAACTAATTATTTTATTAGGCAGAAAAACACAAAACCTTTTTCAACAGTAGTCATGCTAAATCATTATTGATCCAGATAGATTATTTTAATTAAGGAGTATGCATAATAAAGAGTTAAAGAAAAATGAAATATCCAAAAATATATCTCTTCTCCAGTCCTCCACAATGAAAAGCAAGTGTTTATTTTGTATGAAGAAACTTACGGAATACTGATCACATGAACAATTTACTAGTTGCACTGAGTAATTATTGTTCATATACTATAATATAGTTATTTTACATTTATTTGGTCTATTCCAGCTCTTTTTTGGTTAATATTTGCATGGAATACCTTTTCCCAAACTTTCACTTTTAACCTGGTTGTGTCCTTATGTCTGAGTTGGGTCTCTTGTAGACAACTAATAGATGCTTTTATATTATAAAACAGCAGAAGGATAATATCTGAAATTGCTATAACTGGGTGGATTTAGCCTAGAACCTACTACTGTAATCATAATCTTAGACTAATTTACCTTTGTTTATGGTTATTTCAGGTCTAAGCACACCCTTGCTTATGCTTGCTATGGTAATGTTAATTATAAACTAAACTTACCATTGATTATGGTTATTTTGTGACTAGCTTACTAACTTACCTTGTCCTTATGCTTCACATTCTAAACTGAGTTTGTCTTTGCTTATGGTTATTTCATGACAACTTCTGCCCCTCATGGCTCAGGGCAAGGCAAATTTAAGACATCCCATCTCCTGTCCTGCCATTGGTATTAATGATCCTGCTATCTCTTGTGACTCCAGGTGTGGACTAGATTGCTGCCTGGTGGAATTCTTAACCCACAAGGTTGGATGTTCACTCTTCCAGTCCAGCTGCCACTGGAGTCCTGTTATCTCTGAGGACTGATGAGTGGGGAACACCCACCTCAAATGTTGATGGTCCTAAAAGCGACAATTCTGGAGAGAAACCAGGAACCCCCCACCTCAAGTGTTGATGGTCCTAAAAGCGACAATTCTGGAGAGAAACCAGGTTTCTCTGAGAATTCAGTGACCTCATGAGTATACACTGGAATTAGTGTTACTCATCCAAGGTCAGTCAAAATCAAAATGGGAAATAAGCAAAGTACTGAAGTAAAGGTAAATGTTGTAAATTGTATTTTAAAGCATTGGCAACAATTTGGTTATAAGCTAATAACTAATGAACAAAATTCTTGTGCAAAACTGCATAGGTCATGGTGCAAATCAGAGTAATTAGAAACAGTCTTCAAAGAGATCTTTTGACCATAATGTTATTTGACATTTAAACTTATTTTGTAAGTTAATGAAAATTATAAGTAACATTAGTGAGTTGTGTGTTTATGTCTCTCTATTTATGGCTGCCTACTTGTTCAGTGTATACCTTCATACACTGGAATGTTTAATATCAAATTAAAAAATGAAAATTCTTAAAAGAGTTCTATTGAAATTGTTAAAAATTAAATATGTGCTTATATATGAAATATTCCTGGGGCCCAAATTAGGATAAGCAGGATGGAAAGGTCATATAGAAATCTGAATATAGAAACTATTTGGAATAGGAAAAGATTTTCCTAAGTTCTTTGACCTACCCAGGGCCTTCTCTTTGCAAGTGGTATAAGGGAGGGGCTAAGAGTGGTAGACTAAAACTCTGTCTTTTAGGCTGGGAAATTAACAATCAGTTTGCACTGTAATTCCTCAATTTAAACCTTTTAACAACCTTAAAATAAGGGTGGTTATAATCCTAATTCCAAATTTCAGTAAGTAAAAGAAAAGTCCTTGAAAGCTATGGAAAATTTTTTTCTAAATTATAATCAAAACAAATTAAACAATTATAATATATTCCAGAACCTAGCAGTCAGTATGCTTTAAAGATTATTCACAGTTTTAGAATTTTATTAAAGAGTAGAGGTTTTAGCCTTCTGTAAAGAAGGAAAAAGAACATTCCCTGCATAAAATATAATGGTGTCAATTTTATTTAGCTTGGGTGTTATCTCTCTAGTTTATAGGATACCAAATGAATAAATTAACATTATATGTATTAATCTTTAAAATGATGAAACTTGTAAGTTCATGTCTAATGAAATTAACTTAAAGAAGGAAATGTACATCTGTCCTCTCTAAAATGGATAAAGTAAATGTCATTGGTTGCTAATTGTAATTTAATAGGCTTATTTAAGTAAAGTAAGAAATCTGTGTGGTTTTGTTTAAGTATAAGGAGTCTGTAAAAGCATTGTCTAAACTGAAGCATTTAATGACTAATTCCAGGAAGCCATTATTATTTAGAAACCTAAATTGATATTAATAACAAAAAGTAATTGTACAACAGGGAAACCTGTCAGAGGCCACCTCAATCTGCATATTAAAGTGGTGGTAAAGAAAGATAATTTTGATTCTATTGGGAAACTTCAGTATTCATAAAATAATTGAGAAAGTAGATTTCCTGCCCTGCAAAAGTAAAATACCTGTTAATTAATGCAGTTGTGGTAAAGGTGTAACAGTGAAAAGCAAAGTAATAAAATAGTTAAGCTAATCTGATATGTTATATATTGAATTGGAAGTATTTAGAAAGTGTATGAAAATTAAGAGATAGACTTCAATATTGTCATATTCTCTTGTACATTCAAACCAGGACTCCAATACTCTGTGTGATGCCTCTCCATTTGAGTTATTGGCTACGTTGGTTACTAATAACCCCAAAAACAATAAAAGTATCTACTACTTCTCTGAACATGCTCCTGAAGCAGATGGAAAGTATGTCGCTGTTTCAGACTATTGCACCAGCCAGCAATTGCTCGATATGGCCAGATGTACAATGGACATTTGCCTCTAGACTAGCTATGTTTCAGAGAGCCGAAGGGTGCTATGCACCAAGCTGGTGAAACACTGGAGCCTACCTTCCTAGCTTCTCTCTAAGGTCAAAGGTCCTGAGGCATGCTGGCTGTGTGAAGGCCATACCAAGTGGAGCAATGATTACCAGAGTACTTTAAGTAGAACTTAAACAAACACATTTGGCATTATGGCCTGCTGCCATGGAGAGATAACATGTAAGGTATTGCAAACCCGGAGCTTAGAACTATAAAATGCAAGTAAAAAGAAGAAATTGTACATTGGTTAGTATTAAGTACTGAACCTATATGCCTGATTATTATGATAATATCGCTTCTATTCTAGACCACATGCAGAAGGATAATGAGCATGTTAAAAGTCTTGGTAAATCTAATTCATTTTCTAAGTAATTAATGAATGTGCTTATAAGACAAAAGAATGGCTATCTTAAGTATTGACTTTATTTTGCTTGCCATATGCTTGTCTTGTTGTTGCCTATACTGTCTTTGTGAGTTTATGTCTAGAGCAGTGACTCTCTTCATACCTCTCCTAGCTGTTCTAGATATAATCACCACAATGGGAGCTGAGGTTGACAATTTATACCAAACCCAAACCCAGCAGATTTACTGCAATCTCTCCCTAGACTTAACCAACAGCATAAAAAAACTCAAGGAAGAATACTGTTTCCCAACAATTTGGGGAGGATGCACTTTCTGTATGCACCTGGCCTTTTTCACTCTTGTGGTTCAGTATATTATGGCTGGCCCCCTTTTTGGGCTTGCTTACCACCACCTTCTTTATCCTTTTAGTAGGGCCATGTATCTAAAATTCTAACTAAGTTTCTTACAGAATTAACACCTTACTAATTATGTGGGGATTTCATCGAGTTCTAACCAGGTTGCTGGACCTTTCTTCCCTCAACTAAAACAGAATATCTAAAGGATTTTATACCTTGTCAGGTAGGGCCTACTCCCCCTAACCAGCAGAAAGTAGCTACAGGAGAATGACCATTGTCCTTCAGCACTCCCTTAAAAGTAAGTGTGTACACCCTCTGAGGAGGGAGTGCAGGCGGTTTTTGTATAGGGAAAGAAAAGACTTGTGTCACAGATGAAGAGTGAGCAGACAACATGGCCAACAGACAACATGGCTGACAGACAACATGGCCAGCAGGTCACATGGCCATGAGACCCTACCTGGAAACTTCCTGAAGCATCCCATGAAACCCTGGAATGAGAATCTCACTTGAAATGAAAATCCTGTTTTGGGTCAAAGGAAAGCTCTGGAGATCCTCAATAAGCCTCATCATTGCCCCCCAGAGAAATGACAGATAGGGAAACCAATCAGAACAGAAAGCAGATTTTTTAAAGCCCTGACTTGAGGTCCCAGGTGCACAACTCACCCTGCAATAGGCCCATGGTCCATGCCTCAGCTCATGCACTTTTCTTGTTTTCTTGTTCCTTAACAAAGTGTTTACTCCCTTTCCTACACTATGGTATGTCCTTAAATTCTTTTATGTGACATAAGCTAAGAACTTAGAAGCCCAGAATCCAGAGACAACCAGTAACATTGAAATGGTGTTAAACATTTCTCTTCACTTTTGTTTAACATTAAAAGTCTCTCAATTTAATAACCTTTAAGATAACAATATGAAATCAAGTGTTAAATCAGATACAATTCTTTGATACAACTACCTGCTGTCTGACTCCACCATTACACCAGTCGGTCCATAAAGATAAAGTAAATCTAAATCATTATTCACAGTACTTAGTATATAAAAAGAAATAATAAAAAAGTAGATAGTTTGAGTATTTCTTAAATCAAAATATTTGTCAGATTATCTAAAAATAAAATTACCACCCAAAATCAGAAATGCTATAATTTTAAATTTTACTATATATGTTGTCTCACTCCAAGTGTTTCTTTCTTGATTTTGTCTGTAGCTTTGGCCTGGAGGGCACTTTTCATAACCCCAAATTTCCCCCCCACCCCCTTTTGAAAAGCTAAGACTCCAAAGAAGCCCACCCCACCCTCACAAGTGCCAGCCTTGCTTTGGAGGGTCCTCAGCCCCTGATATCCCATCACTGTGCAGAAGGGGAAACAGACTTTAGAAGAGGTCTGAGCTCTTCTGGGCAACAAAAGCATGAAACCAATTAGGTCAGACTACTGTACCAGGCACTCCAGGGATCTCCCTTGGTAGAGCGAGTTGAGGTTAAGCTGTGCACTGGAGAAGAAAGAAAAGAAAGAAAAGGAAGGAAAGAAAGGAAAGAAAGAAAGAAAGGAGAAAGAAAGAAAGAAAAAGAAATAACAAGAGAAAGAAAAAAAAGAAAGAAAGAAAGAAAGAAAGAAAGAAAGAAAAAGAAAGAAAAGAGAAAGAAAGAGAAAGAAAGAAAGAAAAAAGTTTTTTTTTTTGCAGTTGGAGAAGGCAATGGTTTGATATGATAAAATTCTGGTTTAAATATCTTATAATTATGCATTCTTATGCAACTGAAAATTTTTTATAAGAAATTGATTTACATTTATCTGAACGCACCAAACCAAAGAACTCAAGAGGGAGAGTATGGTGGTTCGAAAGTGTATGTAACCCAGAAAAAGCATGTTCTTAAAGTTAATCCATTCCTGTGTGTGTGGACCCATTTTAAGTGAGACTTACTGACGAGGCTACTTAGGTTAAGTTGTGGTACAACTCAATCAGGAAGTGTCTTATTCCTTTTACTGGAGCCCTTTATAAGGCAATGGAATTCAGACCAAAAAAAGCCATGGAAGCAAGAAGCTGAAAGCAAGGAAACCTGGAGGAATAGGGAAAGATCAGCTTATGCCACTGTGTGCTTTGTCAGGAGACAGTGGAGCCAAGGATTGCCAGCAGCCTATCTTCCGAGAGAAAGCATGGCTGAGATGATATCTTGATTTGGAAATTTCCTTGGCCTCAAAACTGTGTGTGAATTTATTTCCATTGCTTAAGCCAAACCATATCACGATATGGTGCCCAGTTATTTGGTCAAACAAACACTGACATGATTGTTATTGTGAGGACATTTCATGGACTTCGGTCATCAGTAAGCTGATTGCATCTATGTATGATTACGTCTACAATCAACTGAGGAAATTTCCATCACCAATTAGAGAAGTCTCATCCAATCCTTTGAAGATTTTAAAAGGACAAGTGATGCTTTGAGTAGTCATTAGCCAGCCATCTTTTCCTGGGGAATTCATCAAAAACCTTTATCGGTGTTCCCAGCTTGCAGCCTGCCCTATGGAACTGGGCCTTGTGCACCGCCCCCTACCATTAAGTGACAATTTTTTATAAAAACCTCATAATATTAACAGATACCTCTTGTCAGTTCTGTAATCCTAGAGAAACCTAACAGTGGGTTTTACTTATGCTTATTAATGACTCCATTTTTTTTTTTTTTTATCAGAGATGAATTGATTGGAGATCTCTGAGCATTGCTTGCAACCAAACCATTCATGTGCCTTTTACTTTTCTTCTGCTTGGCTACTTCTTATGCCTGGAGTATCTTGCCTCCAGGCAGCAGTTTAGAATTCAAATTCTCATATATCTCCTCCTGTGAATTCCCCTAGATAAGAGTGGAACCACCCCTCATTTGTCAATTAGCTTTGTCCTTTATATGATTAAATTTTTGTGTGATCTGCCTTCTGAATATTAACTTATGTTTTATACCTTGAAAAGTATTCTGTTGGTACCCTAATGCAAACACATTGTCTTATACAGTGACCACTAATAAAAATGTGCTTAATCACTTTGTTTTATGATGAAAACACCTAAAAAAGACTTTTTTCCCTAAAGATATCACTATATATTTTTGTTTCAAGGGAGATCTGTCTTATAATTTGGCCTCTAAAAACTTGTATGAAATTGGGTATTTTTAAGACCACAACATCTGAAAGTAGATTCACTCATTTTGACCCAGTTCCCTGCAACTTACCAGCTGTGTTGGCCAGAATATATTTTTGCTTTTTATATTTAATCTTGCTGTGTTTCAAATAGTATATGCAAAATTTGAGAATAGCACTTGTCATGCATGTAATACTCAATAGATTCAGTTATTTGGTGTTGTTATCATTTCTTTAATTGCTCCAATCTTCAGTTATCTGAAAATTCTTACTGTGATAGGAAGATTTAGCCTCTGTAAAATTTATCCCAACACCAGTCTTACCAATCATTATGAGTTTATAATTTACCAAATAATCTTTCACTTTTTCCTTTTGGCTCCTGTTGATATGAAAGTTAGTCATGTTATAGTCTGTACTTTAGAAAATGTGCAGAAGTGGGTATTAAATACACACAAATACTCTTTGTTAAACATTTTCCCTTATTACTTATTTACTAACATAATTTTAATATTTTTATTGTTCCTAAAACTCACTCCCCAATAATCTAACTCAATCTAAAAACAGCCATTTTATTTCCCTTTAGCCTTCCTTATCCCTTTAAATTTCTTCTCACTTTACTTTTACCTTCTCATAACATTTCCTAACCTTTTTATATTTATCTGCTTCTATATTCCTTTATCTTCTCTTTCACTTTACTTGACTCCGTCCATTCTCAAAACCTTAACCAGCAGAAAAAATGTTGTATCTTGCTCTCCCTATCAGGTTTACTGCCTGTTTATAATGAAAGAGTTTTGGAGTAGAAAATGGTAATTGTTAGTGTGGCAACACAGAATAGGGATGAGAAATCAAACAAGAAAAGTATAAGGAATTGTTCTCTGCCCTCCATTTACATATTTGGAATCTAATCTCCTCAGCTAGTAATAAACCTATCAGATAATAATCAGGGTGTTGAGTTTTGATTTGAAAAGGGGCTGGGTAGGTCCTTTGCTGGGTTCATTCATTCTGTGAGGCAGTGTAGACAGACACACCAAACTAGGCTAGGAAGGAAAAGCCATTTATTTGCCAGTGGGAAGAAAATGTAGTAAAACAGCTTCAAGATCTTGTGGTAGGTGATAGTTTCTTAAACCTTACACCCAAAGCATAAGCAACAAAAGAAATAGATAAACTAGATAAAAGGGACCTCCTCAAAATTCAACACTTTTTGCACCTCACAGGACTTGTCAAAGGGGTGAAAAGGCCACTGACTCAATGGGAAAAAAATATATGGCAATCACATATGTGATAAGGGCTTAATATCCAAGATATATAAAGAGATCATACAACCCAACAATAACAGGACAAACTATCCAATTAATAAAAGGGCAAAAGATTTGAAAAGACCACTGTCCACAGAAGAAATACGAATGGTGAAGACACATGAAAAAAAGTTCAACATCACTAACAAGTGGGCAAATGCCAATCAAAACTACAATGAGATATTATTTCACTCCTATTAAACAGGTCATTATTAAAAAGTCAGAAAACTGTAAATGTTGAAGAGGATGTGAAGAGATAGGAATGTTTATTCACTGTTGGTGGGAATGTAGAATGGTACAGCTACTGTGAAGGACTGTTTGGCAGTTCCTAAGGAATTTGAATATAGACATGGCATGGGACCAGGCAATACAATTGCTAGGTATATACTCGGAAGAATTGAGAGCAATGACACAAATAGACATCTGCACATTGATGTTCATAACAGCGTTATTCATGATAACAGCATTATTCATGATAGCCACAAGTTGGAAAGAACCCAGGTGTCCATCAACTGATGAATGGATAAACAAATTGTGGTGTATATACACAATGGAATATTATGCAATGGTAAAAAGAAATGAAGTCATAAAACATGACAACATGGATGAACCTGCAGGACATTATGTTGAGTGAAGCAAGCCAGACACAAAAGCACAAATACTGTATGATTGTGCTCTTATGAACTAAATATATTATGTGAAAAATAAATATATTATGTGAAATATGAACATGGGTAAAATTGCATATATAAGACCATTTTTCTTTGAAGCTGAAAAATCTGGGTTAATACTACAAAATGTTAATATCAGACAAAAAAATACATTATACTAAGTGAAGAGACCAGACCTAGAGTACTACATATTTTATAATTCCATTTATCTAAAATTTAAATATAAATCAATTTATAATGATGAAATTAGGGGGGTGGATGTGGATCCAGCAGTTGGGCACCTGCTTCACATATGGGAGGTTCTGTGTTTGGTTCCTGGTGCCTCCTAAAAGAAAAAAACAAACAACAAGCAAAACAAATTTAAAAACCAGCTCAGAGGAGCTGATGTGGCTCAGTGGTGGAGCACCACCAGCTTTCCCATGCGAGGTCCCGGGTTCATTCCCTGGCCCCTGATACCTAAAAAATAAACACACACACAAAAAAAACAAAACAAAAGCAAAGGCAAAAAAAAAAGATAAGAGATTTTGATGGTTTTCATAACATTACATTTTTCCAAGAATAACTAAAATGACAACAAAGAATATTATCATGCAGATCAGTATTAGAATTGAATAGACATTACATTTTTCCAAGAATAACTAAAATGATAACAAACAATATTATCATGCAGATCAGTATTAGAATTGAATAGACTCTTTAAGAATTTTATACAATCCCCAAATATATATGTAAATTACACACTTAATTTTTCCTTCATGTTTTCTCTTTTAGACAGATATTGTTTTCCAAAAGGAAACTTCATCAGTACAGGAAGAAAACTATTTTTCTAGTAAATTCATGAAAATTAAAGATTCCCAATGGAATCAAGATTATTTTTCTATTATCATTGTGAGCACCTTAATATGATTACATGCTTATTGGAACATAACTATTCCCACCCCATCATAAGAATATATTCCTTTCAACAATGAGAGTGTTTCTTTAAAACTTCAGAGTGGTAAATGTAATATGGATCTTTGCAAGTATTAAGTGTCTAAAATAGGCAATTAATACAGAATTTGATATTATTTTATAAATAATATTTCCCTAAGTAGTCAACATAAGTCTATGCATTCGCAATAGTTTTATTAAATAACTATGGTGATTATTGACAGTATCTTATGACAAACTAACTTTTTCCCCCCAAAAGCAGAAGTTTAACACCATGAAAAAAATTCCCATCTCTATGAAATGTGACTAAAATTTAAAACATTGTCAAAATAACATCCCATTTAAACTTTTCCACAGTTTGCACAAATATTTGAGTCTCCTACTTGGGAACATATATCTCCATTGTAAATCAAAATACAGATAGATTGATAACATTAATTTTCATAAAAGTATATATTTTAGCACCTCATTTTTTACAAGATGAAAGAGCAAATTATTTTTTAACAGTTTGAAATTAAAGATGTCCTTAAGGGTATTATTAGAATATTAAAAGTCATCAAGTCTGATTATATTTAAACAGGCCTCTATCATAGTGATGATTAAATTTGTAAGATAGTTTGAAAAAATTTAACTTCCAAAATAGCAGCACCTTTGTATTTTTAAAACCATTAAAGATAAGCTAAGGCCAATGTAGTTAGAATAGATCACAATAGATTAAGGTGGCATCTGATGGTTTTTCTGCTATAAAGTTACTTTTTGTTTTTTAATATCAACTCCTAGATTGCTACTTGATAATAATTTTCCACAATAGCCACTTACATTGAAATCTCTCAGTTTAAAAAATGCTTTTACAACTTTCTATAACTTATAATTTCCTATAACCTCTAATAACCATTTATAGCTAAAGACTAATTACTTTAGCTTAAGACAAATTTCACTTTTAAATAACCTTATTGAATTGCAGTCAGTGTTATTGAAATTTAGTTCCACAACCCTTCTACAACTTTCTATATCCATTCAATATTGTCCTACATATTTCCACTCTGATCTTATGAAAAACAGTCATCTTATCTTAAGGCAAAACATACCTCTTAAACAAACTTTCACAAACCTTCTACTTCTTTCCATGGCATCCATTTAAGTCTTGTTTCATATCACTCCTTTTGTTCTATGAAAAACCAGTCATTTACTTTAGGCAAAATAATTATTATTATTTTATTTATCGCCCCCCCACACACACACTGAGATGGCTCCCTCATCTGTTTCTTCACTTGTTTGCGCTCATTGTCTGCTCATTGTTTTGGGTAATTGTGGGGTTTTTTTTGCTCATTTTGTGCCCATTGCCCATTGTCTGCTCGTTTTTTGCTCATTTTGGCTGTTTTTTCTATAGGAGGCACAGAGAACTGAACCTGCGAACTCCCATATGGGAGGCGGGCATTCAACTGCTTGAGCTACATCCTCTCCCCCTAATTTTATTTAAAAAGAAACTTTAGATTACATAAATGTTAAATTAAAAATATAGGGGATTCCATACACCCCA
Source organism: Cabassous unicinctus (assembly GCA_029593785.1). NCBI lineage: Eukaryota > Metazoa > Chordata > Mammalia > Cingulata > Chlamyphoridae > Cabassous > Cabassous unicinctus. The sequence goes on from JAQZBX010015932.1 coordinate 31,236, forward strand.
CCTTATCGCCCTCCTATACTTTTCTCCATTAGCAACATCTTTCATTAGTGTGGTACATTATTTACAAGTGATGAACACACATTGAAGGATTGCTACTAACCATGGTCTATAGTTTACATTACGGTTTACACTTTGCACCACACAATTTTATAAGTTTTGACAAAATGTATAATGGCTTGCATCCATCATTGCAATGTCATGGAGAACAATACCAATGTCCCAACTAGGCCCCATGTTAAATTTGTTCTTCCCTCTCCCACCCCTCAGAAACTCTGGTGACCACGGCCTTTATATCAATGTTACAAGTTCTTCTGATATTAGAATAATAATAAGTCTACTTTAGTCCATAGCTGACCTATGGGCTCTAAGCCCCCCTTCTCAATTAGAAGCAGAGTGGGCATCACCATTACATTCATATTTTTAATACTTTAAAAAATGCATGATATATGTGCTTCCATGGCAGCTCACCTTTTGGTACCAGGATTGCCAAAATGGCTTAAGAATAATGACTGAACCACTCCTCTTCTGTTGGGGTTTACATGAGTTAGGACTCTTGTGACAAATGATAGAAAATCAGCTTGAACTCATATTGGCAAAAAGAAAATCGACTGGCTCTCAATATCCAAGGGACAACTGAAAAATTAAATTATGATATTTGGAGGGATAAATTTGGACCTCAAAACAGTTGAAGCCAGTGTAATCAATTATCCAAGGTGTCTGTTATTTGGCAACTTGTACTACTCTATCTATTGCCTTTATTCTCTCACCACATAAGGTAACTTCCCTACTATCAGCTACTGCTTTTTTGTGTGTTTTTAAAAAAGATTTTTGTAAAAATAATAATCTCATTAGTTAAAACCTTACAATTTTCATCATCTCAAAGATTTGATAGCCTTAATGTTAACTTATTAGTATCCATATAAACCAAGGGAGATTATACCCAAGTAGAATAATACAAAAATAATTATAGTTTAAGTAAGAAATGTTTTCCTTTTTTCTTATCTTTCACAGGAAGTTAAAATCTCTATTTTCATAATACCTTAAAAGTATAAATAACCTCAAAAACACACTGACTATCAGGCTCTGGGGAATATATTATAATTGTTTTATTTGTTTTAATCATACTTTAGAAAAGCCTTCCCATAGCTTTCAAGAATTTTTCTTTAGTTATTGAAATTTGGCCATTGGATTATCAATTACTCTCATCTCAAGGCTGTTAAAATTTAATTGGGGGATTATAGGACAAACTATGTAAAACAAGGCTTATTCTGTAATATCCCCACTGTCCCTATTATTTTTATTTTCCAGGTCTACTAGACAAAATGCTAAGCTAAACTCAGAACTCGCCCCATCTTTCTACACCCAATCTTTCCCCCATAGTTTCCCTCAACCAGTTTTAAAAAGCACTTTAAATTCAGTCAAGGTTAGGAGAATATCCTGGGGGTAGTACAGGCTACAGAAAGATTGTGGAGGAATTTAGGACAAACTTTTTAGTTTTTTTTTTTCCTTTCTTTAGTCAGAGTTTATATGACTATTTTCATCCTGTTTGGCTTTCCTAATTTGGGCCATTTTCATATATAAGCACTTATTTAATTTTTAGAAAATTTAATAGAGCTTTTTTAAGAATTTTCTTTTGTTAATTTGATATTACCATCTAGAGGTATGAAAATATACACTGAACAGAGAGACACAAATAGAATTAGACACACCAACAGAAACTTAAAACTCACAAATTTGACTCAATTTTCACTCCTTTGGTATGACTGTCTCCAGGTTTTCCATCTTTCCAAATCTCTGGTCTTTACTACTTTTAAGATCTCCTCTGGGATCAGCATTGCCTGTATTATGCAAGCTCATTCATGGAAAGACTTTTATCAGTAACCAGCAACCAATTAGGAAAACATGAGCAGAATAAATGCAATTAAACAGAAATTGAGCAGTTTAGACTGACACAGAATATTTACTATACCTAAGTAACACACACCATTTAACAAACAAACATACACACATATATTCTGGATTCCTCTCCAGGAGTTCACTTAACAGACAGACTCGTAGTTCAGGAGTAAGGTTTTGATTCAAAACTGAAAAAGTGTTTCCAATATCCACCATAAATTTGTGGGTATTGGGCTGCAGGGTTAAGAGTCTTGCCCCCCAAATTCTTGTGGGGACATGTTAGTATAGGTGTGATATATTTGTTAAATAATACACAGTATAGTGTGGTCTTTCTTACTAAGGGGTGCATGATTTTCACCTGACTAGCAAAGGGATCCATGTAAAAACAAAGTTAAGAATCCGTGTGCCAGAGGGTTTTGCTCAGACCTGCTCCTAAAAGATAAGTATTTAATTTAGCTTTATATGTGAAAGTTTTATACTCATGTTTTCCTTGGGCCACTTCTGAGTTAGAGAACACCTTGAAAAGCAATCTCTACCAAGGTCCAAGTTGGCAGTCCTAGCCGTCCTTCTATTTTTTGCAATTTGCAACAAATATCAGGAGCACTCTGACAAATAAAACATTGATTAACATTTCACTGGTTAAAATTATCTTCTTGGGTCTAATTCAGTGAACTGAAGTTATGCCTCAAGGATTCTCTCAAGGAATACAGATGGATTTTCTTTTGGCTTTTGAACAATTTCCTGAATTTTGCTTAAATTGTTTATATTGGGGACCCCATTTCTAAGCCCAAAAATTATACATGCTGTGTAATGATCCAGTTTTATTTGGTCCCCCTGTTCATTTGAGTTCCAATTGGGAGCAACTATTGGAACTGATTGACTTCCAGGGACATTAATGTGATTTTTAGGGTTGCTACTGGCCAGAAAAAAATCAACATGATCTTGAGCTTTTTCTAGTAGAACTCGATTTTCTTCAAAGGTTAAAAGAATATTCAGTAAAGATTGAAAGTCTGCCCAATTTGGATTATGAGTTGCAAATATAGACTCAAAAAGATTTTCCATATTTCTATGGTGCTCATTGTAACCACAGATTCAATATTTTCAACTGTATAGATCTAATGTTGGCAAAGGAGTATGTACATAAAAATAGCCCCTAGGTTGTCCTTGGTCCTCTACTCCTGCAGGTAATTGCAGGAGAGGGTATAGGCCCTCGCTTTGGCCTCCTGGGGTAGAAGTGCCCTTCCTAAAAGATACACCACTTGAGTATGGAGTGGGGAAGACATTTCTGAAGTATCTAATGGCAATTCAGATCTATTTTCATCCCCTTGATATGGAGGAGGGGGAAGTACTCTCAGAGTAAAGCACTCCAGCAGCTGCTGGAATGTCTTTTCTAGGGGTCCAGGAGTCCACTGAGCAGTGCCACTTTCACAAGGGCACCCACCACATGTTGGGTGGAAAACTGAAAAAGGGCTTGGGTGGTCGTCCTCACCTGGGTTCATTCACTCAGCACAGCAGAATAGACAGACATATCCCTAGGCTAGGAAGGAAAAGATGGTTAATTCACTTGCAGGAGACCAGAGATGCACATCTCAAATCAGCCTCTCCATCTGCAGAAATTCTAATACTTTATAACCTCAGGATGCTAACGAATAATTTGGTAGAGTTTTCACAAGGTTTTTCATTAATAAACATTACGGGGCTCAAGAGGATGGGTTGGGTACCAAACCTGGGTGTGTCACAAAGTTACAATCATTATTGATCAATACATCTGGGAGAGGGGATACTGAAAAGAAAGGTCAGCATCAAGGGTTTTTATACAGATATCAAACAGCAGAAGCCGTTGTGGTAACCTTTTCAATAGAAATGTTCATATTCAAAGGTATGATCAGCCTGGAATAATCATTGCAATGGGAGAGTTTTAGCTGGAAATGGCCACATTCAAGGGTGAAATCAGTGTAGCAATTTTCAGTAATTTCAGATCTCAAACTTTGGCTATTTTATAATTTACCAGAAGTAAAAAGGCATACATGTAATGATTTAATAATCATAATTAGTTATTAATTTTTAACCCTCAGTTACTGTTGGGGACCTTCACGGTAGCACTCATATTATGCACCTTGTCAGCAGCACCAGTGACATGTAACATGGCCGCCAGTGCTGAGACAAAGAACAGCTTAAGCTACAGTTAGCCTTCTTCAAGGAAGTTAGAGAGTTCGCGCCAAAGGCATTTCTGCCACCTACCCTAGCAACAGCAGCCACCAATCCCAAACTGCCACCCGTCCTTAGGTCCACCAATCCTCACCCTCTTCCTTCAGAGTATATATACCCTGCCTCTTCAATAAACTTTTGCAGCTTGATCAGAATCCTGTCTTGCTGTCATTCTTCACGTCTCTTGTCCCATACCATTCTTTTCTTCACAGGACCTGAGCCCCAATTGATTGTCCCGCGGGACGGGACAAATGGCGCCCAACGTGGGGCCCTCGGCTTTGTGAAGGAGGGAACCACCGCACTCAAGAAGGGAGCTCCCACTCACCACACCAGGAACCGCCGCGAGGGACTGGCTCATGAGACAGGTTCGTCAGAAGCCGTCGCGAGGGACTCGCTCGCGAGACAGGCTCGTCAGGAATCGCCGCGAGGGACTCGCTCACGAGACAGATTCGTTTACCAGTCGAACAGTGCCGGCGAAGGAGAAGAAAAAGAAAAAGGTAAGCCCCTGCAAGCACCCACACCCCCACCCCCATTATGTGATAAGCATTATCCAAGCAGGGATTATATATTCAACAGGTGAAACAGTCGCTCAAGGTGTGAGGAACTAGAGTTAAGAAAAAGGATCTTGAATATTTTTTTAGTTTTCTGATAAAAACCTGCCCTTGGTTCCCACAGGAAGGTACTATAGATCAGAAATGCTGGTTAAGGGTCGGAGATTGTCTAAAGGACTACTACCAAACCTTTGGCCCTGAAAGGATCCCTGTCACCGCTTTCACGTACTGGAACCTTATTAATGAAATTCTAAAAGTCCATTCTTCTGCCCCTGATATTCAAAAATTTTGCCGTCTGATTCTCAAAATGGCGACTGCACTCGAGCAGATTCTCAAAATGGCGGCGGCTTCCAAAAATGGCGCTGCTGACTCCCAAAATGGTGGTTCCAGCAGTGAAAGCGAGGAAGAGAATAAATCGGAGGCCTGTAACTCTAGCGAAGACGAGCAAGGAAAAGATAATCCCACCTCCATAGCAAAATATAAAAAACTTAGTCTAAAACATTTAGGAAAACTGAAAAAGGCAGTGAACGATTATGGTGCTACTGCCCCTTTCATGATCGCTTTATTAGAAAGCCTCAGTGAGAAAGAACTCATTCCTAACGATTGGTCACACCTAGCCAGAGCAGCCCTGTCCGGCGGCGATTTCCTATTATGGAAGTCAGACTATGAAGAGCATTGTAAAAAATATGCCACACGCAATGCTCGAAAAACAGCTTCCAAAAAATGGACGTTAAGCAAACCGGGATCATTAACTCCAATTTTAATGGAGAAATTTGTTTATTGGTACAAACTTTAACTCCGTATCAAATTGAATCAGGAGATAGCATAGCTCAACTTCTTTTGTTGCCGTATCGTAAACCTCCTATAAAACGTGCAAAGAAATTTGGTTCCATCGGGCGTAAAATTTTTTGGCAAATAGCAGTTGGGGATGAAAGGCCAGAAGTTACCATAAAAATAAATGGAAAGATATTTTTAGGATTGGTGGATACCGGGGCTGATGTCTCTATCATTGCTAAACGATATTGGCCACAAGCTTGGACTTTGCAAAAGGTGCCTACAGTTTTCACTGGCATTGGCACAATGACAGATGTTTACCAGAGTACTCAGATATTTAAGGTAGAAGGTCCAAAAGGACAAG
>JAQZBX010015933.1:0-37012 GCA_029593785.1 Cabassous unicinctus
GTTTAATGCTTTGGTTATTTTTGGGAAACTCTCGACCATTATTTCTTCAAATATTTCTTCTTCCCTTTTCTCATTCTCTTTTCAGTCAGGGAATACAATTACAGGTATGTTAGACAGTTTAATATTATCCCACAGCTCTTGGATGCTCTATTCTGTCTTTTTCACTCATTTTCCCCCTTGTGTTACAGTTTGGGTACTTTATACTGACCTATCTTTAAGTTTACTGATTTTTTTTCTCAGCTGTATCCAGTCTACAGTGAGCCTGCCAAAGTACTTCATCTTTGATATTGTGTTCCTTATTTCTAGCATTTCCATTTTATTCTTTCTCATAGTTTCTCTGTCTTAGCTGAAATTCTCTATTCATCCATGCATAGTATCCACCTTTTCCACTAGCTCCTTGAAAATATTAATCTCAGTAATTTTAAACTCCTTTTTTGATAGCTCCAACATCTGGGTCATCTCTGAGTCTTGTTCTGTTGATTTACTTTGTCTTTTGACAATGGATTGTTTTTCTTACCTTTTTTGTGTGTCCCATCGTTTTTTGACTGATTGCTGTAAATCATGCGTAGAATAGTAGAGGCTGAGAAAAATATGTTTATGCCTGGCGAGGGGCTCACTTTTTCTTCTCTCAAACCATTAGGGTTTGTGTTGGGGGAAGGGATTGAGATAATGTAGTTGGGAGTAGTGCTGGGTTTGTTTTTTGTGGCTATAGCTACTGTCAGTGTAGCATTGGACTGCTGTTGCCTTGTGCTTAGAGTGGAGGCTGGGAGCAAGAGGGTGTTTTCAGTGTTAGTGCTTCACCTTCAGTATTCAGCCATTCTTGCATATTGAGGGAGAGGGAGTCACTCTCCATGCTCTTGTCCCTCCTCCAGTGGTAGATTTCTGTTGCTTGTTATTTGGTGCTTGCTAGGCTGAGGGTGGGGGACAGAAGGATCTGCAGCTATTAGCTTGCATGCCTCCAGGGAAGAGCTTTCTCATCATCCCTGCCTCTTTTTGCAGTGGTAGCCAAATTCTGCCTGTATCTGTGGCATTTCTTATGCAGGAGAGTGGTTATTTTGTGGAAGAGGGGTAGACCTCTCAAGATATTTGTATGTCATCCTTGGCTCAGGACTTCTCCTGCCCTTCCCTCAGGGGTAGAGCTTCTTTTTTCCTTCTACTTTCCTCCAGCCACAATGTATCTTCAGCTGTGCCCTGATGGGGAGCGGAGACAAAGTATGGTGTCCCTCTCCCAGTGGCTTAAGGTTTTGCTCCATCTGAGAAAAGGTTCTTGGCTGGGGGGCAGAGTTTGTGCATTCTTGCAATGGCAGTTTATCCCTTCGTGCACACCTATACCTCTGAGGGTACTTTCTTTGGTTCTTCACCCTGACACCAATTCTATGAGCACCCAGCGGAGGTCTGTGGAAAAATAAAAGTCTGTAAGTATGAATTTCCTTGTGCTGTGGTGCCTGCAAGGTTTCTATATTGTCACACTAGCCGATATGTTCAAATTTTAGTTGATTTCTCTTGCATATATGATGGCTAGTGCATTTTTCCTCCTATATTGTGCCAGTCCACTCACATCATCTCTTCTTGAAAGTACCTGCCCATCCTTGCGGTTCAGGCTACTTGGTTGCTCTGCAACATCAGCTCTCCAATGGGGTCAAGTAAAGTTATGATTTTGGAGTCTATCTGGCATTTCTCATTGTTAGGGTATGAATGATGCTCTTCCCAGCTTTCTGTGTCCTTCCAAGGCAAACAGAACTCCTCTAAATCCTTTATTTTTCAAAAATTCAGCAGAATCATCCAACTCAATCAATGGTACTATTAGTAAGTGGCAAAACAAAAGCTAGAACTCATGTCTTCTGCTTCCCAGTAATTTCTCTCTCTAGTAAGTTATTCCAATACACCTAGGATCTTTTCTCCCTCCCCTCTGAGTTCTCTTTGACTCAGCCCATCTTTCAAAGTCAAATTTCCTTCAAGATCAAGCCCTTTGCCTTCTCTTCCTCTGCCTTTTCTCTCTGAGACAGTATAGTCATTCTCAAGACCTCAGCTATCATCTTCATTCTGATTGGCTAAAACATGTTTCAATTTTTATTTCTAATCCAGATGCCATCTTCTTACCAGCTAATTAAATTGCTCTGGATGGATATAACTTTGTTCTCTCAAATTCAACAAGTACTGAACCAAATATTTAACCTCTTAACTTCCCTGTCTCTTTCTCCACCTCCTCATCTCTAAATCAGTACTCTTTGCTGACTTCCATTTTCCTGTTTGTGGCACGTCATTCTCCTGGTCCTCTGGTCTCACAAACCATGGATTCATCTTTTATAATTTTCTGCTTATCTCTACCTGCCAATTCTCACAATAAAATAATCTCTTGTTTAACTCTGACCTGCCTTTATTATTCATTTCTCTCCACTTTTGTAGTTTAGATCCTTTTTGCCGTATTATGGATCACTGCCACATTATGCTAAACGTGTCCTTGGCCTCCATTCTCTCCCACTCAACTCCGTTCCCTTACCTGCTCCCATCTGCCAAACATGCACAATAGATAAATCTTCCTGAAAAATGATTTTTATCACATCGCTTCTCAGCTTAAGAATCCACAATAGTTCAGTACCATTTTGTGGATCAAATCCAAATACCTCATAATTTAGAATTCAGGGCCTTCTATTGAATCAACCCAGTGTCACTTTTACTATGGTTATTGGGGTCACTTTAAAGTCTACTTTTCTGAGCTCCTCCCTGCTCCCGGTCCCCATCCCCCATCTCTCTCTCTTTCTCTCTCTCTCTCTCACACACACATACACACACACATATTATATGGGGGCATATCCGTGTTTCAATAATTATTTTTGACTGGCTCAATTACTGAAAAAAACCCAGCTTCAGTTATCCAATTACTGCATGCATATAGACATGAGTGTAATGAAGTTTTCTTTTATTGAACTGGCACAGTGATAATAATATGATACTATGAGAGAATTCTATAGAGGAGAGTAGTTAGAATAAAAAAATAATAGATGTCATAAGGAAGAGCCTCTTGTCTTTAAGTGAGGAAGGTATAACCTTGGTAATTGGGTTAGACTCTGATGCCTGCATGTATTTACAACTGATTTAGGAAACCTTCTCCTAAACATACCAATGTGCCATTTAAATGAAAAAAAAAAATGGATGAAGGGAATGATTCCCAAATGGAAAATCCTCTTAAAATTTTGTTTTTAGTCATTTAAATGAAGATTGCACACCGAGAAGCAGAATGTCAAAGATTGTTTGAAACCTGTCAAAAAAAAATTCCTGGATTTTGGAGACTTGTTTTCTGGATGACTTAGAGTGAGGGCATAGGGCCTGGTGGTAAATCTTGGCTTGTTTGATAACTTGATTCTTTATATATTATTCTTTATGTCTACTTGTCTGAATTATTTTATATACAGAGAAAAAGCAGTGATGAAACTAGATTGTTTAGATAGAAAGAATTCCATTTAAGTGTAATTCCCCCGATAGCATTAATTTGGTAAAAACCCTGGTACATGACCTGCTCCTAACCTTATATTGAGCAGTCAAAGATAGCTTTTTAAAAAAGCTTTGTCAATTCTAAGCTGCAATAGCTCTCGTTTGCTACCAACAATGGGACCTCGTATCCTGTGTGCAAAGTAACTAATAAGGGCCTGATTGAAGTTTTGACTTCTATTACTCCAGCCAGAGTGGAGTCCCCTGAGGATGAGTAGGAAATGCCACTAGACCCCAGAAGCTCTGTGCCTGATAACTGAATTCAGAGCCACTCCACCCTTAGAGCTGCTGCTGCTGCTCAGATTCTAATAATGTTTGTGTATGTCAGTGCTTGTCTCCAATAAGTCTCAGGCATTACACAGAGATGACATGTGAAAGTTCACATTAATCATCACAGGACTGCACTAGCAAACATTTGTCATTCATTTCCTTCCTCCCTCTCTCCCTCCCTCCCTCCCTCTCTCTTTTCCTTCTTTCTTTCATCTTTCTGACCGGTTCTGTTTCAAGAGGAGGTATTCAAAGGTTGGTGTCTTGCCTTAAATCAGCTGCTCTCCACATGACTAAAAATGGGCTATTTTTCCTTTATTCTTTCTTCTTTTAAAGCTTCTCTAGAGAATGTAAAGATGGTCAGATGGAGAAGAAAGGGGAAAAACAGGGTAGGGAGGGAGGAAATGAGGGAATGCACATGGTAACACAAAGGTTAATTGAGAAGAGTAACAGCCAAATATGTGAAGGGAAAAGTAAATTGAAATTGTAAAGAAAGAAATAGAAATGATAAATGAGTGAGAGTTCACCCAGTGATTTACGGTGAGACCTCTTAATATCCTGATACTTCAGTTTGGTTTTCTATAAAATGGGAATGCTACCCTTTCTTGGTAAAATACTCTTTGAAATCTTTGCAGTATAGTCTGCTTTTACCAGCAAATTATTAAGCTTCCTTTAAAAAACACAAATTTCTAGCGATTTCCAGTATCTGTTATTTTTTCTCTTTTAAAGCTGTGGCATATATTGGAAAATATTGATTATTCAAAACTCACCCTGGGCCTTCTGGCCAATTCTAGATAATACATTTCCCTCTTTTACCTCCTAGGTTATAAATTTAATAAGTAGACAAATCCTAACAATTGTGCCCTTTGCCATTTCACTTTATGATGCATGCATATGCTCCAAAAATACATGTAAAGCATTTTATAATCATTTAACTTTTAGAAAATCATTAGCTATTGTTAAAAATCCATCATTTTCCTTTGATAAGCCAATCTGAAAGGACAAGGTTTGTATCATCAGCCTGAAGGTCAGCCTTTGATCTTATAAACTGATTTCTTTATTTTGTCTTTACAATTGTAGCCTAATTCTGCCTCACTAAATTTGCCAAGAAACAAAGCAAGTTCTGTAAAGGACCCACTTTGTGGCCCAGCTCTAGAGCCCTGCCTTTTCTTCTTATTGTCTTATATTAGGTGAAGAAAGATCCTTAAAGAGGGATGAGTTATTCTTGTAAAGCTGCTTTTCGGTTAATATATTCCATTTTCAACCTCTTGGCCTATACATTACTGCATTTTACATTACTTCATTACTGTACATTTTGTTATTGATTTTGATTAAATCCATTTGGAAGTCAATATCCACAACAGAAAAAAAAACAGAGGGTATGTTAGACTATTATACACAGTACATTTATCCTCTTCTATCATACCCTGAATGCACATTAAAGATCTGGGAGTCTCTTCTGCCTCTTTGGTAAATCTCATCAGGAGGTGCTTCCAAAGCAAGAAATCATCCCAGCCCATTACTTATCAGAACATTGCAAGTATGTAGAACTGAAAGATGTTCAGTGTTCATAAGGTGCTAAAATGCTTCCCAGACCCTCCCCCTCCCTCCAGTCAAGCTGTCACCAGTGGCTGAGTTTGGTTTAGTATTTACCATGTGCTAGAAGCACTCTGTTTGTGGGAAAGCACTTTGCTGGCCTTGCTGTTGCTCAGGCAGAGGGAGGCTCCAGCAATCACAGGGAAAGTGACACCTTTGCTATAAGCACCAGCTTTGTGAGGGAAAAGGTACAGGAGCGCCGAAACCTGCCAGCTGAGATCAGTCAGCTGTGATTAAGAGAGTAACCCTCTAACAGTGAAAATAGCCAATCAGCTGGAAGCAGCCTTCCAGAGCTTTCAAAACAGTGTCACCTCCCAGCTGAGCAGCTACTACTCACCATCTATTGTTGGTGAAGAGAACTAAGATCGCGAGCTCACAAGTGCTCTTACAAAGCTGCAAATGACGCCCTCCTTCCCACGTGTATGGTCCCACTCCTGCTCATTCTATCACAAAAAAATTGCGTGAGTAATAATGTGTTAAAAATGTAGGAACAAATACCCCCCTTTACAAATAAGATCCTATCTTTAAAATCTTGACATTTGGTTCAGTGTGAAGTGTTTGTATTGATTCTGATTTTGTGAAAAATAGTGTATTCAAATATTATTTACCTTGGTTACTGAGGGTTTTTTTTTTCCTCCCTTCCCCCCTTAAATTCTGCACCCAAGGTGAGGACCTTGCTTGCCACACCCTGATCCTGGTCCTGTTTATCACCATATGCTCACATCAACACAGTGAGACAGATGTTGTAGCCATTTCACAGATGATAAACTGAGGCTGATGAAGGTAAAAAATATTATCTAAGGATATTCACGAAGTTCATGACAAAAATGGTCTAGAACATTGGTTTTCTCAATCCTGTTCTGATACTCATTATATTTTGGAAAGTCCAGGCCATCCCATTTGGAAAAAAAACTAATCTTAATCATTTTTACAACTATCATCCACATAGTGCTTTACATATAAAGTCATGATTGCACTTAATCTGCATCACAGGTCTGTATATGGGTATCATGGTATTCCCTGTTTACAAAAGAATTTATTAAAGGGCCACATCAATTAAAGTACTTGAGCAGGACTACACAGGAAGTAAATGGCAGCATATGAATACAAACCCAGGTTTTCTGAGTCTGAATCTTAGGCTCTTTTAGATTTTTCCTGGGTAGGGAAAGATTTTTTTGAACAACAGAGTACAAAAGGTGTTGACTATAAAATAAAATATTTTAAAAATTGGTCATATTAAAATTAAAAACTTAATAAGTGAACATTAAACAAAGTGAAAATACAATTAACAAAGTGGGAGAAAATATTTCCAATATACAAAACCAAGAGATTGGTATGAAGAATATTTAAAGAACCTCTACAAATAAATAAGCAAAATTAATAATAGAAAAATGGGCAAAGGCATGAATAAACATATGAAGAGATGTTCAGCATCATGAGTTATCAGGGAAATGAAAACTAAGTCTACAATGAGATACCACTTTATACCCATTTGGTGTGCAAAATATTAAAATGACTGACAATACCAAGGGTTAGAGAGGAATGGATCCACAGGAATGTTTATACAGTGCTGGTACAAGTAAAAATGGTGCAACTACTTGGGAAAACAGTTTTGCATTATCTCTCAAAGCTGCTCCATATACCCTACAACCCCAGCAATCCCATTCTTAAGTATACCCACAAGAGAAACTCTTGTACTTGTATAATAGGAGTCATGTATACAAATCAGAAACACATACGCATGTGCACCCGTAGAGAATTATTTATTATTTTATTCAACAATTTTTGAGCACCTCCTATGAATCAGATGTTTTATGAGTTCTTGACTTACAAAAATGAACACAAATAAATAAGATAGAAAAAATGAGGAACATACCATACAGTCAGAAACACAGACACACAAACAATACTTGCAGTACAATATGGTGTTTTACTGGAATTATAAGCAAACTGTTTTGAAAGCCCGGAAGAAGGAGTGGCTAATTCTGTCCCAGAAGAGATAACATTTGAGCAGGAATTTGATTCAAGAAGGGAAGGCTTATATGGCACCAAAGAGATGGCCCAAAGCTCCTTTGCAAAAGTGGGATTTGAACTTGGTCTGAAAAGCTGGCTAGGTTTGGTATAATGAACAAAATGGGCAGCCAGCATTTGGGAGGGTAGGACAAGGTGCAAAAAAGAGCAAGAACATGGGGCACAAGCCTGAATGGAGAAGAGGCCATAAATAAGTGAGTAATGACTCATGGGTAATATTCAACCAGATCACAGGTCTTGATCCTTGTATAATATGAGACTCATGACTCGATGTGATAAAGAAAGAAAAACATTTTAGGTTCCTGAGCAAAGGGCACAATGCAATTAAAGGCAGTTGTTTCCGGATCTTTGCTAGTGAGTGGTCTCCTCCCGAATTTCTTCCTTCCTCTGCCAAGCTATGTAAGTGGTACTTAACAAACATGGGCCTTGTTTGGCTCCCTGTGGGAAGAATGATCTGACTGTCTCCCCACAGTGTGCTCTGGGTTTGGAAAAGGTTTAGCCCAGTTCACAGAAGGCAGAGCTACGTGAAACAAAGAACACCAGAGCTTCAGTTATCAGAAAAGGAGAGAAGCTTTAAACCCTCAAAAATGACAGAGCATAAAACAGAGCAGATGAAGAAGAGGTGGAGAACAAAGGTCATCACTGCGAGAAGTAGCTGGATAATAATAATTATAACACTTAATTAAGACCTTATACTTGCACAACACTTTGACACTTTATCATTAAAAAATGATTTCTCATTTGAGGGTCAGTTTCACAGATTCTGAACTTGATTTTGATCTGAAAGCTGGACTACAAAGAGGAGAAAGAGGAGTGGGCAGGCAATTGACAAGGGCTTTTTCTGAAAAGACAGATACCAACACATGTTTGATGATTACTTCTGAAAGCATGGAGATGAATACGTGCCCCAAATTATAAAGAATTAAACTGAGACCATGAAACTTAAAGAGGTGTTCCTTTATTTCATTAAGGAAAGACCTGGGTAGGTCAGGGGACACCGATTCTATAGCTAAGGAATTTTAGGGTCAGAAAGAACCTTTGATTATGTCTTCCAAACCCTTCTTATGGTCCTAGGGAACATTAGTGTCTTCTTCTACAGTTATCTTTCAGTGCCTATTCATAGCAAATGGTAAGTATTGCATTTGCTTTTTAAATTCCTTGGAGTATTTTCTAAACCTGGGTAATGCAGTCCTTCTTAAAATTGACAGTTATAGATGGTTTCAACTTTAGCCCAAGTCTTCCGTGACCTCAATTACCACATTAAAATATTGTTAGCAAATTAAGATTCAAATAGCATTTATTATACAAGATCAAGTCCACTTTACAAGTAATTTACATATTGTCACAATGACTCTGTGCCAATTGCTTAAAATTTTGACATTGTTTGTGGGAGAGCAGCCAGCACTAATGTACAGGATTGAGGCATAATTTATTAAGAGACTCTTTCTCTCAGCTGTGGGATATTTAGGGAATAGTGTAACATAACAGAAGTCAGGGCACATAATCAGCGTAACTCCTTGGATTATCCTAGTTTAGGAGATAGCAATGCATTAATGGTTTTACCTCTTCAGCTTCTGGAGCAGAAAAGGTCTGGTACCACCAAGATGAACTCAGGGATTCAAGAAGAAAGGGGACGAGTGAGTTTCTAGTTGATCATCTGAACCATTCTGATAAAGCAACCTTCACCTCCATCCATATTTATTAAATTTTTCTCCCCATACAATGTTTTAGATAATGAAATGCAATGTAGTAGTAAAGAGCAAAGGTGTTGATCAGGGCTGCCTGGGTTCAAATCCTGACTCTGCAACCTTTTAGCCATGTGATTCTAGGCAACCATTTAACCATTCTGTGCCTCATTTAAAATGGGAATAGTTAAACTGCTTACCTCATGGGATTGTGGTGAGGATGAAATGAATTAATACATCTAAAGTGCTTAAAACAGTGTCTTGGGAAGCAGATGTGGCTCAAGCAACTGAGCTCCCACCTACCATATGGGAGGTCCTTGGTTTGATTTTCGGTGCCTCCTAAAGACGACAATGTCGGGCAGGTGCAGCAAGCTGACGCAACAAGAGACACAAGAAGAAAAACATAATGAGAGACTCAACAAAGCGGAGAACATAGGTGGCTCAAGCGATTAGGCGCTTCCCTCCCACATCAGAGGTCCCAGGTTTGGCTCCCGGTGTCCCCTAAAGAAAAAAGGAAGATGAACAGGCACAGCAAGTGCAAACAATGAGGGAATGGGGAGAAATAAATAAATAAAATAAATCTTTAAAAAACAAAACAAAAACAGTGTCTCACTTATTGTAAGACCCACAAAGTATTGGCAATTATTATTAATCTTTATATTATGTGTTCCTATATTCCCTTTCACTTTTTTCTTCTGATAGTCCTTATGTTAAATTACCATTTTTTTTTAAAAGCATCTTGCCAAGCTCCCTAATTCTGAGCTCCTCCAGGAAACAAACTGGACCTACTTCTCTTTGATTCTGCCCTACCATATATATTGGGTCTATAACAGCATAATATTGGGGTCAGGTAGACATTCAGAACATGTAATGTCCAAAATGGTTCACTTTTTCAAACAGAGTCAGCAAAAGAGAACTTTTTAAATATCTCAGAATGTAGGGAATCAGGGGCCTTGAGAATTCCTGTCTTTTGCCTTGCAACCCATCATTGCTACTTAACCCACTAGGTGGTTGTTTTGCCATTGAGAACCACTGGCAAACCCCAATGATTTAAGTCTTACCTTGTGTGGGAATAGTAGGTGAAAGAACGCCATTCTTGTATTCCACGCCCTGGGATGCCCTCAGAGATATACACACCCAAGAACCCATAAATGTCTTTTTTTCCTCCTGTAATTCTCATTATAGCAGAAGCAATTAGTAAAAAAGCAGTGATTCTCTAAGTCTGGTCCTAGAACCAGCAACATCAGTACCATCTGGGAACTTGTTAGATATGCTGGAGTTGGGGCCCAGTAATCTGTCTTCTAGCAACCCCTCCAGGGGATTCTGTTGCAAGCTGATGTTTGAGAAGCACTGCTCAGAAGGGCCAGGGTTCTCTAGCTGCCTATCATTAATAGTAACGACTGTTCCAGGAAAGGTGGGGAAATTCA
Source organism: Cabassous unicinctus (assembly GCA_029593785.1). Taxonomy (NCBI): domain Eukaryota; kingdom Metazoa; phylum Chordata; class Mammalia; order Cingulata; family Chlamyphoridae; genus Cabassous; species Cabassous unicinctus. The sequence goes on from JAQZBX010015933.1 coordinate 10,496, forward strand.
TAGGTAGTCAGCTGGACCAATTGAGAGCCCTACAAAAAAACATCATGGATCCGCTGGTCTGTGTCAGGCATGTGGTAGATGATTTCAGTTGTATTATCTTATTTAATTTTCACCACAGTCTGTTAAGGAGATTGTATTAACCAGTATTGCTGGGCAAAGAAACTGAGGCACAAACTTTACCCAAGGCCACTAAGCAAGTAAGTTGCAGAGCTGGAAATCGAACCCTGGTCTGGCTGATCTAACTCATGCCTCTTCCACCCTTCCACTTGATTTCCAAATCTTTAAAATGTACAACTTTTTTCTTTATGCTTTCATTGACATTATTTTTATTTCAGGTAAAAATTACTTTTCCATTTCAACAAATACCATATCTTGGTGTGTGTCTGTATGTGAGTATTGTAGCTAAATTCTTCACCTTGAGAATACAAGTTAGCGATTTCATTTCAGCAAACATTTGCTGAGCACCTACTGTGTGCTGGGTATTGTAAAAGTATATGCAAAGGTGCTCAAGTTGGCATCCCTTGACCTCAGAGTGATCATTCAAATAAAGTATCAAACTATGTGGACAAAAATGTCTTTTAAAGAGCCCATATATTTAAGATAGATAGATCTTAAACAAGATTTAAGATATTAAGGTAACAAGAAACTTCTCAATAAGTAATCATTGTAGGTAATGTTGAGATTAAGTAACATTGCTGACTAATTTTTATATTAACTATCTTGAGTCATGGTATAAGGCATTGGAAAACTAGTAGCAATAGGATTTCATTCACATGTTTATAAAGTGTTATTCATTCTCTCCACAAGTATTTATTGAGAATATTATGTGTCCAGCACTTTACAAGGTGCTGCATGTGATAAGAAAGAAATAGAAAACAGAGTCCCTTTTCTCAAGAAACTAACAAAGGGATTTTGTCCTTTGGCTTGCCCTGCTGTTATCAAGATCAATCACTTGCTTTAAAATAAAATGCTGTACTCTGCTTAAGGCTATTAGTGATCATCCTCATATAAAAATGATTTGATTTTTCTCCAGCATCTTTGAATTTCATTTAATACCCAGGGTTTCCAGCTCAGTCAGCCTTTTTTATTTTAAACAACAAATCTGTAATCAAAGCATAAAATCTTGCCTAACATAACAAATGCTTGTTTTTTATTCATTCTACAAATTGTTGTGTACTCTGAGATACAAAGATGAAAAAGACAGCCCTTGTGCTCAAAGAAGTCGTAGTCAGGCGTGGAAACAAATAGTTACCATGAAAAGAGTATACATACTACCACTAGGATGTACAAATAGGTAATGGTCATCAAAAATAGTGTAATAGATGGGGGATGTCTGGGAAGATGGTATAAAAGTAGGTAGGCAGAGCTCAACTCTCTCACAAAAAACAATGGAGAAAGGGCAAAAACCTACCCAAGGGAGCTGCTTTGGGGATCTATAGAACAGGAAAGTGCTCTGCATCATCCAGGAGGGAGTGAGACAAAGAGATAAAGAGGCGAAAGGAAAACTGTAAGTTACTTGCCCCTGTGACTGGAAGCAGCACATATAGCTCATCTTCAAGGCAAACAGCCTCGGTAAAACCCCTGGCCCACTGCAATCAGCTGAGTGGGAGGGAGTGTTCCCTGGGAGGAAGAAGGGTCTGGCAGAGGGTGGAGAGTAGTTTCTTTTCAGTGAGATTGGCTAGCTGAGCCCACTTTGAATCTCAAAAAAGACCCAAACAAGCATTTATGTGGCCCCAGGGAGAAGGGAAGGGGGTTCTGATCAGGCAGGCTATCACACCCAGCTGCCCTGGGAGAGAGAGGAACTCGGTTGGTGAGGCACAAAGATAGACACCTAACCAGCCGCCTGGCTCTGGGAAAGTCTTAGAAGCCCAAGTCGCCTGAGGGAATAGGGTGGGAAGAGCCAGATAAGCTTTCAGAAGCCTACTTAACCTGGGGAGTGGGTGTAGCTCAGTGTAGGAATTTCTGCCTTGCATATAGCAGGTGCCTGGTTCAATTATCAGTACCTCCTAAGCATGATTCACCAGGTTATTAGGCACCCAGCTGACATTTTATGATAGAGAACCTATAAAGAGATTTTTTTTGTTTTGTTTTAGGTTTTTTGGATCTGTTATTTTTTATTTTTCACTGGTCCTCTTTTTTTTTTTCTTTATTTTATTTGTTAAATCTGGGTACCTCACATGCAGAGAGCAGGCTGCAGGGTGATTGATTGATGAGCACCCGGCAGCCTGTGAAGCTTCTTAGGGGCCTAAGAGGGAAGACTGTTTTTCCTGGGTTGTTTTTTGTTGTTGTTGCTGTTTGTTTTGTTTCTTGTTTGTTGTCCTTTCCCTTTCTTTGTTTACTTTTTTCTTTTATTTATTTTTTCTACCTACTTTATTTCTTTTCTTTCCTTAATTTTTCTATCTTCTGTTGTTTTTCTTTCATTTCACCTCTTCTTGTTTGGTCTTCATTTTTTCTTTTTCTCTCTCTTTTTTATCTTTTCTTTGCTTCTCATCTTTCCAATCTTTTAATTCAGTGTATTTTTCTCTATTTTGTTTTTTGTTTCATTTTTTCTATTCCACCTTTTTTATTCTCATTCCTTTGTGTTTTTGATGATTTTTAAACTCATATTACTTATTTTCCTAGCTCTTTACAGTTCTTCTTCTACCTTTTAAAATTATTATTACTATTATTCTTTTTCTCTTCTTATCTTTTTCTTTTTCTCTGGTCTTAATATTTTTTTTCAATGGAAGACAGACAACTGCAAGAATATAGAATAAGAGGAACCAAGTGTCAAAAAGGAACCTTACCATACAAAAAAACCCCAACAAAATAAAACCTTAGAGTAGAAAAAGAAGCTAACCAATGGAATAAGCCCATCAGATAAACTGATGCCTAGACACCAAGAAAAATAACAAGCCATACTAAGAAACAGGAAGACATGGCCCAGTGTAACGAACAAACTGAAAAACAGGAGGAGATGAAGAACGTGGAACAACTAATCAAGGATGTCCAAACAAATATTATGAATCAACTTAATGAAGTGAAGGAAGAGATTACGGATATTAAGAAGACACTGGGGGAACATACTGAAGAAATTGTAAACATACATAAAAATATAATAAATCTGATGGTAATGAATGGCACAATGCAAGAAATAAAAAATATGCTGGAAGCACATAACAGCAGACTTGAACAGGCAGAGGAAAGAATCAATGATGTCAAAGACAGTATGTCTGAAATCAGGCAGCTAGTAGAACAGATAGATAGAAAGACAGAAAAAATCCAGCAAGGACTTAGGGATTTGAATGACAACATGAAACGCACAAACATATGCATTATAGGCACCCCAAAACACCAAAGAGAAGGAAAAGGGGGCAGAAGGAGTGTTGGAGGAAATAATGGCTGAAAATTTCCCAACTCTTTTGAGGGACATGGATGTACATGTCCAGGAAACACGGAACCCCTGAAACAGTATAAATCCTAACAGGCCTACCCCAAGATATATACTTATCAAATTGCCCAATGTGCAAGGCAAAGAGAAAATACTGAAAGCAGCAAGAGAAAAGAGGTCCATCACATGCAAGGCAAGCTCAATAAGATTAAGTGCTAATTTCTCATCTGAAATCATGGAGGCAAGAAGGCAGTGGTATGACATAGTTAAGGTGCAAAAAGAAAAAAAAACAAAACTGTCAGCCAAGAATTCTGTATCCAGCAAAGCTGGCATTCAAAAATGAGGGAGAGTTCAAAATATTCACAGATAAACAAAAATTAAGAGAGTTTGTCAACAAGAAACCTGCCCTTCAAGAAATACTAAAGTTCTGCAGGTTGAAAGGAAAAAACAGGAAAGAGATGGTTCAATGAGAGTGTAGGAAGGAAGATTACTGGTAAGTAATATAAAAGATAAAAAAGAGAAATAAAAATGACATATGACATATATAAACCTAAAGAAAATATGGCTAATGTAAGTAATGCCTTCACAGTAATAACATTGGAAAGGAAGAAGTAAGAATTTCACTATTTGCAGATGACATGATCCCATACATAGAAAGCCCTGAGAAATCTACAATAAAACTTCTAGAGCTGATAAATGAGTTCAGTAAAGTGGCAGGATATAAGATCAATACACAAAAATCAGTATCATTTCTGTACAGCAATAATGAGCAATCTGTGGAGGAAATCAAGAAAAAAAATCCATTTATGATAGCAACTAAAAGAATCAAATACCTAGGAATAAACTTAACTAAAGATGTAAAGGACTTATATGCAGAAAACTACATAACATTGTTAAAGTTAATCAAAGAAAACCTAAATAAATGGAAGAATATTCCCTGTTCATGGATTGGAAGACTAAATATCATTAAGATGTCTGTTCTATCAAATTCATTTACAGATTTAATGCAATCCCATAAAAATTACAGCAGCATTTTTTTTATTGAATTGGAAAAACTAACTATGAAATTTATTTAGAAGGACAAGAAGCCCTGAGTAGCCAAAGACATATTGAAAAAGACAAACAAAATCAGAGGAATCACGCTACCTGACTTTAAAACACACTACAAACCTACAGTGGTCAAAACTGCATGGTATTGGCACAAGTATAGACATACTGACCAATGGAAAAGAACTGGGAGTTCTGATATAGAGCCTCACATATATAGTCCACTGATATTCGACAAGGCCACCAAGCCCACTCAACTGGGAAAGAACGGCTTCTCAACAAATGGTGCTTGGAGAACTGGATATCCATATCCAAAAGACTGAGAGAGGAATACCATCTCATGCCTTATTAATTTAAGATGGATCAAAGATCTAAGTATAAGAACCAAGATCATAAAGCTCCTAGAAGAAAATGTAGGGAAGCATCTATAAGATCTTGTAGTAGGAAATGGTTTTATAAACTTTACACCCAAAGTATAAGCAACGAAAGAAAAAATAAATAAATGGGACTTCCTCAAAATTAAGAACTTTTGTGCTTCAAAGGAGTTTGTCAAGAAAGTAAAAATGTAGCCTACTCAATGGGAAAAAATATTTGGTAACCATCTATCTGTTAGGGGCCTATTTTCAGCATATATAAAGAAATTCTACATCTCGAAAATAAAAAGACAAACAACCCATTTAAAAAATGGGCAAGAGATTTGAATAGACACTTCTCCAAAGAAGAAATACAAATGGCTAAAAAGCACTTGAAAAGATGCTCAACATCACTAGCTACTGGGGAAATACAAATCAAAACCAAAGAGATATCATCTTATACCCATTAGACTGGCGTCTATTAAAAGAACAGACGACTACAAATGTTGGAGAAGATGTGAAGGAAAGGGAACACTTACCCATGGCTGGTGGGAATGTAGAACAGTATGGCCATTGTGGAGGATGGTTTGGTGGTTCCTCAGGAAGCTAACTATAGAACTGCCATAGGATCCAGCAATCCCACTGCTGGGTATATACCCAGAAGAACTGAAAGCAGGGACACAAACAGATATATACATAACAATGTTCATAGCGGCATATTCACTATTGCCAAAAGTTGGAAGCAACCCAAATGTCCATCAACAGATGAATGGATAAACAAACTGTGGTATATACATACAATAGACTATTACTCAGGTGTAAGAAGAAATGCAGTATTAACACTTGAGATAACGTGGATGAATCTTGGAGATTTTCTGTTGAGTCAAGTAAGCCAGGCACTGAAGGACAAATATTAAGCGACCTCACTGATATGAATTAAGCAAATTGAGCAGACTCACAGAGCTAGAGTCTAAAAGATAGGTTTACAGGAAACAGAAAGGGTATAGAAGGTGGTGAGCCAATGCACATATGGGCAAAATCTATGATAAGGTAGAAGGTTATGGATGGGTGTGACAGTGGGGCAGTGAGGTGATTAGGTTTGTTGTTGCTGGTCTGTGAGGGGGAGTGGGGATGGGGGGTTGGGCTGGACTATCCATGGAACTGGGGGGAGGGTCAGGGGAAGGAGCAGGTGAACTTTGGGGATTTGCAGGTCTGTGGTTAAAACTACAATGCTGAGAATGCTCTTTTGGCAAATATGGCAGGGGAGGGTTTCTAGTGTATGGTTTTGGTGTGTGTGGGGGATATAGACACGGTGCACCTAGGGCTGATTTCTATGGAATATGAAAGTGTTCGACTTGTTATAGTGTATTATATCAGTGTGTGGAGACCCACACAATAAACAAGAAAATATTAAACTCCCCATCTTGGGGAGTCCTGCTGTGTTCCCAATTAGAGGGACAAGAATCCCTCGAGAATATAGGCAGTGCCCAATAAAAGAAAACAGACCAATATGTCAAGCCCTGAATGTTATTGCAAGTAACTATGAATCTTATTCTTCAAAAATTGAAACTTAATGGTTACCATAGGTTCTGAAGGGAGAGGGAGGGAAGAATAGAATAAATGGAACATAGGGTATTTAATGGCATTAGAATTGTTCTGCGTGATCTTGCAATAATGGATACAGGCCACTTTAAATTTCCTCAAAACTTATAAAAGTGTATGGTCCAAAATGTAAACTATAATGTAAACCATTGAGCATGGTTAGTAGCAATGCTTCAATATTTGTACATCAATTGTAACAAATGTACCATCTCCATGTAAAATGTTATTAATAGGGGAGAGGGGAAAAAGGAAACGATATTGGGTATATGGGAATCGCCTGTATTCTAGATATGACTTTTCTGTAACCTAAAGCTTCTTTGAAGATAAAATGAAAAAAAAGAAAAAGACACTGAAAGAATACATGGAAGAAAATGTTACTGTACATGCAAGACAGCAGATCTTACAATGATGAAAGACACAATATCTAAAAAAAAAAAATTATTATTTCAAAAATTTTTATTTTTAAAATTTTATTTGTTATTTTTGAAACTATTATTTCATTTTCTTATTAATTTTATTTCGTTATTTTGTTGGCTTCATTTTTGAAGAGGTTTTAGAACACAGAAGGGTCACAACTGTGACAGGGGAAGATCACTGGTGAGGGGTATGGGTGATGGTGGGATGTATGGGGAGGGGTTCACCTGGGGCAAACCTCAAATGCATATGAATATGTTCAAGTGTTCATGGGGCATTGCATCAGTGGGTGGAGACCCACACAGTAACTGAAAGAATATGGAATTCCCATCCTGGGGAGTTCTGCTACATTCTCTAATAGAATGGCAAGAATCCCCTGAGTACAAGGGCAGTGCCTAGTGAAGGAAGACAGAGCATTACCCCAGGCCTTTGACATTGATGGTTGTACTTATGAACCTTTTCTTATGAAATTGAAACTTAGCCTAGTATTATATATTGCCTGAGACTTACCTCCTGAAAGCCCCCTTGTTGTTCAAAGGTGACCTCTCTCTAAGCCAAACTCAGAATATAAAAGCACTATCTAGCACCCCCACCCCCGGCGTGGGACATGACTCTCATGGATGAGCCTCCTTGGCACCAAGAGACTATTACCAAGTACCAACTAGCAATGCATCTGGAAAAAGACCTTGACCTAAAGGGGGAAATGGTAAATCCAAAGAGTTTTTATGGCTAAGATATTTCAAAGTATGTTGGGAGGTCATTCCAGAGGTTATGCTCTTGTACGTCTCAGCAAGATCTCATTGACTGCCACAGTAAACAGTGCCTCAAATAGCAAGGTTCCTGAGGGCCCTAGAGACATCCAGACACTATAAGCAGGGCAGACAAGCTCAGGAATTCAGCACCCTGTCAGTGGGCCTTACTTTGGAATTTATGCTCCCCAGTGTAACAGAGTTAGACTCATTTATAGTTTTCCTACACATGGCTCTTCTGCTCCTTTTACTGAACTTATCATTAGCAATATACTTACTAAATATATGTCCCAGAGATTTAAATCTTTGGTCTGTTCATGTGGCAGTTGAGCCCTGAATCTCAGCAGAGTTGCAACAACTACTCTCCAGTTCATTGGACTCACCCAGGACAACTAACAAGGGGATGATGTACAATGACCATCCCAAGGAACAGGGAGAGTCTGCAACTGCAAGCAGGATAGTTCCATCTATTTGCCCCATGGGATCTAAGCCCCCCTCTCAATTAGAGCAGAATGGGTATCACCATCCCCAAATCCTCAAGACTGGGGAATGAACAATGGACTAAAGTAACTTATTATTATTCTATTACAGACTGTTATTATTCTAGCAATGGAAGAACTTTTATCATTGATGTAAATGCAGTGGCCACCAGAGGTTCTGAGGGGAGGGAGAGGGATAGGGATCGGTGTAATATGGGGGCATTTTCAGGACATTGGAATGACATTGCAATGACATTGCTGTGATGGATACAGGCCATTATACATTTTGTCATAACCTACAAAATTGTGCAGGACAGAGTATAAACTATAATGTAAACTATAGTCCACAGTTAGTAGCAATGCGTCAATATGCATTCATCAGTTGTAAAAATGTACCACACTAATGAAAGAGGTTGTTAATGTGAGAAAGTGTGGGAAGGGGAAGGAGTAGGGCACATTGGAATCCCCCTTTTTAAAATGTAACACTTACGTAATCTAAAGCTTCTGTAAAAATAAAGAAAAATAATTTAAAAAAATAGAGCAATAGATCTGTGTGGCAAATTGCTACATGAGTCTTGAAGAATGATTAGACAGTCTTTGGGTGGACACGGGGAAAGGAAATTCTAAGTATTGGGAATAGTATTTTTAAAGATATGCATACATGACCCAACATGGCATATTAAGGAAACCATGGTTAGAGTTTGGGTATGTTTAGGGAGAAGGAAGAGGAATTTAAGGGAAAGAAAAAATTTGAATGCTTGTTTCAGGAACTTGGAGCAATAAATACTCACTGTCAGATAGTAAACAAGGCCAGATGACCCTTCAGCAAGAGAATTAGGAGTTCATATTTGAACATTGAGAAGTTCTTTATGGCTACAATGTGAATGATTATGGAGTTAAAGTAGATGTGGAAGATATTCCTCTCCCTTCCCCCTAAATACACCCAAGCTCTAACCATGACAAATTTTGAAAAGTCTTGGTAGTAGAATTGACAGGATTCAGTAATCAAATGTATGAGGTGAAGGATATTCAGCCCCTGAATGTACAAATCAGCTTTTCATATTTGTTAGTCTGTGTTTGGACTTTATTTGCTAGAAATTAATAATATTTGCACTATTTGTGAGTGTGACTGCAAAGACCAACATGTGACCTGTTTTCCTTTCAAAGCAAGAACTTGAAAAAGCTTTGGAGGTCTTTCCTTGAGTTTTAAAGAGGCTGTTTGCAACTTGGACTTTGAGGCTGAGTCTATAATATTGCCTAGAGCCACCATTTCCACTCAGATCATGAAGCAATCAATCAAACACCAAATGATTTATCTAATTCTGCAGCTTGCTGCTCATGCAACCTCACTGCTTAGCTACTGCCTGGATGGGTAGAAACAACTAATACGACCCAAATAAGCTCAGTTTTTTCTGGCACCTAGATATGATCTTGGACTACAAACCATCCTGATTCTAACACCCCCCAACCCACTGTAAGTATTCCCCTCCTCTAATCTCCTGCAATGCTTTCCTGCTAACTCTCTTTGTTAATATATTGCAATATGTATATATGTCTAGATATGACACTCCAGGGAGGGGTGATCTTTGTCATAGTCATCTTTCTGTTACCCTCGTTATTTTATACAGGGCATGGAACATACTTATGATGGCTCAAATTTCCATCACCATACTTTTGTAGTCTTTCTTTTCATAAATAAGACCCTCACTCCCCATTCCAACCATACTGAAGAAAACTTGCAACCTAAGAGCTATGACCTATGTTAAACAACTGACTAATTCAGTGATGAGTCAATTGGGGCCAGGATAATGCAATCAGTGGAGAAAAGAAAAATATAGTAGGCTTATTCTTAAGATGCAAAAGCTTTGAACCACATGGAAACATGATCAGATTATACTTCTGAGCCATACTTTTGGTAAATGCATCATCTCTCTTCAAAATATTAATTATGGCCCAATGAGATATAAAAGCAAGATATTTTCAGTGCAATAAAGCAAGGGTTAATACCTTCTGGAAGAGCAGCAATTAGCATGCCTTCAGAGCTTGGGGCAAACATATAAATGCCCTACAGGATTCCTCTCACCTAACATGGCTGGATTTTCATCTCCTTCTGAAGCATATTAGATTCTATATCAGAAGTTTTCCATAATAAGCACTACTTAGATATTTGTTGAATATAAATTACTTGTATGTTATCAAAAGAGAAATATCAAAATGGGAGTTGGAATACCTTTGTCACATCCCAGTCTTATACTGAATAGCTGGGTGCCCTTGTTCAAATCATTTCCTGTTGCTGGGCCTCAGTTTCTTTATTGTGTGGGTTTGGTCAGATAATCCTAAAATCTTTTCAGCTCTAGCTCTATGACTCTTTGATACTGTGAAAGTCAGTTTATAGATTCCCTAATGGCACACTGTCTTTGGCTACATAATTTAGAAAATCATCAAAAAACCATTCCAATGATAATCTCTAAATTATAATTTATAATTTTGAAGGAGTCATATGTCTGTGAATATAATTGGCTCACATGAAAAAATATAATAAATGACTGTAGAAGGGTCCTACTAATATTTGAGATATTTAAAAAAAAAACAATTGTACCACACTGCACTATGTTTTTTCTTTAAGAAATTAATATGGTATATATCCCAGGGCTTTTATGTAGAAAAGAGTCAGTTTTCTGAGTAAAGTGAAAACCAAAAAGATGAGTTATTTAAAGAGGGGTATGATGGGAAGGAGTGATCTTCAGCTTCTGGGAGTTCATCCCAGTTTTGGGAGCAGATGTAAGTCCAGGTTGGTTTGGCATTCTTGATACCAAGGAAGTATTTCTTGTACATTTTCATTTTATTCTAAGTGAAACCCACTGGAAGCTAGATGTTGGTAAATAATATGGTTTAAAAAAATCATCATTTAGGTCCTCAGCTCACTCATAATATAAAATAGACTAAGAAGCAACCAAAATAGTAAACATATATGAATTACATATATTTCCAGGTTTAAATATATTTAAAGTAAAAATCATAAAATAATAACATAAGAGAAATAAGGAAAAGGGCAATCACTTACAGGGATTGCCTTCTTTTTCTACTCAAATGATTGGTTCAGGTTTTGGATTCTGTTGTTAGAACTTTCTGAAAGGGTTAGTGTCATGGACCCCAGTTTGAGGAATACTTGATGACTTAGCACCAGTATGATCATAAACACAAGCCCAAATGCTGGCACTGAAGTCATGGACTGCTCTCAGTTCTGTGATGGTCATCTTACTGATTCAAAATTTGCCAGTCTTAATCAGTTTTTACTATAACCAATACCTACTTTATGCCGACACTGTTCTAGGCACTTGGGAATTGTTTGGATCATGTATTAGATACAATTCTTGCCCTCATGGAGCTTACATTCTAGCAGGGAGAGACAGACTATAAACAATAGAGATTATACATGAGGAAATTAATTTTGAATTAAGAATATTTTAAAACATTTTCATCGGGAATTCAAGGGCCACTGCAAATATATCTCCGGATCTCAGTTTGAAAAGCAAGCCCTTGAGGCTCGTGGTGCAGTGACTCCTCAAGCTGCTCAATCTTTCAGGTTGAGCTGCAAGCAGAGAGCTTCCTCACCAGGCAGGTTAACTGAATGGAAACTGTTTAATCTAAGTCCCAACAGATTCTAGAAGCAGTGAGGAATTTTCCTTGCCATCACTGTTGTGCATGCCTCACCCTGTTCTGAAGCAACATGGAGGTGTTTCTAGGCACAGGGCCAAAAAGGGCTCAGAGAGAGCACAACTCCAGAGAAAAATCATTAAATTAGGCAAAGATCCAATAGACTTAAATTTTCTGTTTTTGATTGCTTACTGTGAGGAACACTATGACATGATTTAAAATGATGATTTAATGTAGCATGAGGAGAGGGACTCTGAAAACCAAATAGTGCAGTCACACAGTTCTAATAAAATTAGTCTATTATGTGCAAATTGATTGCTGGTGCCTAGATTTACATGATGTTTATGATATAAGAATATATGACAAAAATTGATGTCAATATTTATGCCTCCATAAATTACTCACACAGCACTATTATGATGGCGGCTAATTAAAGTGGAACCAAACTAATTGACCTTTAAATCCAAAGGACTTTGCAACCCAAAACTCATCCATGCTGAGATGACAGCTGCACTACTGTGGGAACAAAGTGCACTTTTGGGTGGAGGCAGAGTATTACTATGAACAAATAATTATACATTTTGCAAGACCTAGTTCCACTAAAAATGTTTAGATTTTATTCAACCTATATGGAATTGCTGCTGTGTAGGTTCATGACAAACCAGGCCTGTGGCTGTACACCTAGGATGTTTGGATGATTAACTGATTCACTTTTTTTTCAGACAAGAAATACCTGCTTTCTGCTTTTGAGAGATTGGTCACATGAGATAGTTTATCACATCAAAGGCTTTCTTTTTTGTTAGGATTATTTTAAACTTTTTGTTTTGGATAACTTTAATATTTACAGAAAAGTTGCAAAGATAGTACAGAGAAATCCTATGCATCTTTCACCCATCTTCCCCTGATGTTAACATCTTACATCACTGCAGTACTTTTGTCAAAACTCAGAAATTAACATTGGTACAATACTATTAACAAAGCTACAGGTTTCATATGGATTTCACCAGTTTTTCCACCAATGTACTTAACTATGGTACATTTGTCAAAACTTCCAGATTAGCACTGGTCCAATACTATTAATTAAATACAGGTTTTATTCAGATTTCATCAGCTTTTCCATTAATGTCCTCTTTCTGTTCCAAGATCCAGTCCAGGATCCCACATTACATTTACTTGTCACCTCCTTAGTCTACTCTGATCTGTGACAGTTTCTAAAATTTTCCATGTTTTTCAAGGCCTTGACAGTTTTTAGGAATACTGGTTTCATATTTTCAGAATGTCCTTCAATTTGGCTTTTTCTGATGTATTCTTATGATTATCCTGGGCTTATAGTTATGTTTTTGTTTTTTCAGCATGAATAGTAGAGAGGTAAAGTGCACTTCTTACCACATCATACCAGGTAATACATGATATCAGCATGCCCCTTGATCACTTGGTTAAGAAGGTGCCTGTCAGATTTCTCCACTGTAAAGTTGCTATTTTTCCTTTTCTCTACTCTAGTCTTTGGAATCATTCTAGCCCATACTCAAGGGGAGGAGGCTTAAGCTCCACTTTCTAGGGCATATATTTTGGATTTCTCTGTAAACACAAATTATCCTTTATCCTCTATTTATTTCTTTATTCATTCATCTGGTTATATTAGTATAAAAATGTGGATGTTTATTGATATTCTTTGGGTTATAATCCAACAATATTGCCATTTATTTTGTTACTGAACTTGTTCCAGCTTTGGCCATTTGGAACTCTTCAGATTGATTCCTGTCACCTTTTGACATGCCCATCTTTTTTGTTGTTGTTGCTCTTTCTGTCTGATATTCAAAGATCAACATTCTCCAGGTTCATCTTGTATTGTCTCTGCTTCAGCTTTAAAATCAGCCATTTCTTTAAAAAGTTCAAGTTTTGTTGTTGTTGTTGTTTTTAATTAGTGAATGATGCTTAGAAAACAAGTTCTGGCCACTGGCTGTACTCATCACTATTGGGGTATCACTGCTTCCTTGCCCTCTCAGAGGACAAAGCTAAGAACTATTATATGGATAATAATCCATGCAAACATACCTTTATTTCTGTATCTATCTATCTGAATATATAAACGTGAGTTCACACTGATGACTCTGACTCTAATCCATTCCAGAGAGCTCATCCTAGCCCTCTTCCCTTGCCTATTAGTAATTTCTTACTGACAGTGAGAAACCTGGTTTCCATTATCTACCACTTATTTGCTTACTTGTTATGTAAAGTAGTTTCAGAATTGCTAACCCATAGCCATGAGAGAAACAAATTTACTAACTAGAGTGAAATGTTTATTTACATTTCTTTTTGTCTATAGCCTCACACAAGTCCAGACAAAACACTGTTTTCCAAAGTTACTTAGGTCAGCTCCTTTTCTCCACCCCCTTCAGTGATGTTGTGTCATGTATTTATAATAGTTAGATTATTTTTCATTCCATGTTGGGATCTCTCAACAGCCTGGTTGATATTTTTAAATTTGTATAACATATATGGTTATATGGATTTTGAAAAATAAATATGGCCATGTAGCTACCATCCCAGTAAGCAAACAGAACAATTCTATCACCCTAAAATGTCCCTGTGTGGCCACTTTGTCATCCATCTCTCTCCCTTCCCCAAGCCCTGGCAAACACTAATCTGTTTTCTATTGCTGGACATACAGCAGTGGAAATTAGAGACAATAACAAATAAACAAATGCAAAAAGTAATTTCGAATAGAGATAAGTGCAAAGAAGGAAGTAAAGTTTATTATAGAGAGAACTGACGCCAGCTGGTATCTGAAGTGGTGGCAGGGAGAGGGGAGCGGGCTGTCACACCCACTGTCTTGGGCGAGAGAGGAAGTGGGTCAGTGAGGGGATGGTCTGACAGGAGCTTAACAGCCAGGGTGAGAGGGGAACCAGGACAGCAGATGCCCAACCAACCTGGTCAGGGAGAGGCAGCCTGCAAGCAATCAGACATACAACCGGCCTGGAAGAGAAGGAAACCAGAGAGTGATACAGAGGGTTGTCAGGTACCCAGCTGGCTCTCAGGAAAAGGAGAGCTGTGAGATAAGCAGCCTTGCAACAGGGAACTTAGGCTGAGATTTTTCTTAGGTTTTTAAATTTTTAAAAAATATTTATTTATTTATTTCTTCCCTGCCCCTCATAGTTTGTGCTCTCTGTCTGCTGTGTCTGTTTGTTGTGTGCTCTCTGTGTTTGCTAGTCTTGTTTTAGGAGGCACTGGAAACCAAAAAGGGGATCTCCCTTGTGAGAGGGAGGCACCTAATCACCTTGAGTTATATCTGCTCCCTGCTTGTTGTGTCTCTTGTGTCTCCTAGTTGTGTTTCCTCATTTTGTGTCATCTCATTGCAGCATTTCATTTCGTCAGCTTACCATGCCAACCCTTTGCATCAGCTCACTGTCTTGCTTGTCTTCTTTAGGAGGCACCAGGAACAGAACCTGGCATCTCCCATGTGGGAGTCGGGTGCCCAACTGCTTGAGCCACATCTGCTCCCCAGGTTTTTAAATTTTAAATTTATTTATTTTTCCTATTCTTTATTCTTTATTTTTTCTCTATACCTGGGTACCTTACATGTGGAGGGTGGGCCTCAGGGTAATTGACTGGTGAGCACTGGCAGCCCAAGCTGTTTACTAATGGCTTGAGAGGGAGGCTTGTTTTATCTGTTTTTTTTTCTTCTTTCTTTCTTTTGTTTCTTTTCTTCTTTTTTTCTTTTTTCTCCTTATTTTCTTTATTTCTTTCATTTTTTTCCCTCTTCATTTGCCTTTCTTTCATTCCACAATATCTTGTTTGGTTTTTGTTTTATTTCTTCACCTCTCATTTTTCCAGTCTTGTATTTTATTTTATTTTTTCCTGTTGACTTTTTTCCTTCCACCTTTTTATTCTTATTACTTTTTACTTTTTATGATTTTTCAGCCTATTACTTATTTTTTTTCTTGGCTCTTCTATGGTTCCTAGCCCATCTTTTTTCTCTAGTTTCTTTCATTTTTTTGGTCTTAATATTTTTTGGGGAACATAGAAAACTACAATACAGAATAAGTGGAACCAAATTTAAAAGAGGACCCTTAACACAAAACAAAATGAAACAAAATGCTAGAAGAGAAAGAGAAACTAACCAACTCAATAAGTCCATGAAGATAAACAGATGCTTAGACACCAGCAAAAAATTACAGCCATACTAAGAAACAGGGAGACATGGCCCAGTATAATGAACAAACTAACAACAGAAAGAGATGCAGAACATGGAACAACTAATCACCTTAATGAAGGGAAGGAAAAGACAAGGATAGTAAGAAAACACTGGGGGAACATACAGAAGAAATTATAAACATACATAAAAAAGATAGAGCTGATGGTGATGAAATGCACAATTTAATTGATTAAAAATATGTTGGAAGCACATAATGTTATAACAGATTTGAACAGGCAGAGGAAAGAATTAGTGACATTGAAGATAGAAAATCTGAAATAGCACAAATAGTAGAACAGATAGAGAAAAAATTCAGCAGCGACTCAGAGAATTGAATGACAACATGAAACACACAAATATACACATTATAGACATCCTAGAGGGAGAAGAGAAGAGAAAGAGGGCACAAGGAGTGTTGGAGGAAATAATGGCCAAAAATTTCCCAACTTTTATGAAGGTCATGGATGAACATGTCCAGGAAATGCAGTACACCCCAAACAGTATAAATTCCAACAGGCCTACTCTGAGACATATACTTATAGCTTGTCAAATGCACAAGACAAAAAGAGAATTCCAAAAGCAGCAAGAGAAAAGAGGTCCATCATATATAATGGATGCTCGATAAGATTCAGTGCTGATTTCTCATCTGAAATAATGGAGGTGAGAAGGCAGTGGGATGACATAGTTAAGGTTCTAAAGGAAAAAAACTGCCAGCCAAGAATTCTGTATCCAGAAAAACTGGCTTTCAAAAATGAGAGAGAGGTCAAAATATTCACAGATAAACAGAAATTGAGAGTTTGTCAACAAGAGTTCTGCCTTTCAAGAAACATTAAAAGGAGTTCTTCACGTTGTAAGTGAAAAATAGGAGAGTGAAGGTTGGAGGAGAGTGTAGAAAGGAAGATTATTAGTAAGAATAATTAAAAGGATAAAGAGAGAAATAAAAAGAAAATATTACATATGTAAACCTAAAGAAAAAAATGGCTAACAAAAGTAATGCCTTATTTAGTTAATGGACTAAAATCTCTAATCCAAAGATACAGATTGGCAGAATTGATAAGGAAATACAACTCATCTATATACTGTCTATAAGGAACTCACCTTAGACCCAGGGATGAAAGGATATTGCAAGTAAAAGGTTGAAAAATGATTTTACATGCAAACAATAACCAAAAAAAGGCAGGAGTAGCCATACTAATATCAGACAAAATAGACTATAAATGCAAAGCTATAGCAAGAGACAAAGAAGGACTATATATTTAAAAAAGGGGTAAGCTATCAGGAAGAAACAACAATCATAAATATTTATGCATATAACCAGGATGCCTTAAAATATATGAGTCAAACAATGGAAAAAAATGAAGGGGAGAAATGATGCCTTTACAATCAGAGTGTGGACCTTAATTATACCATTATCACCATTATACAGAACATCTCAACAGAGGGTTAATAAACAGAGCCTGAATAATACTTTAGAGGAACTAGACCTAATAGACACATATAGAACATTACACCAAAATACAGCAGGATACACACATTCTTCTTGAGCACTCATGACTCATTCTCTAGGATAGACCAATGCTAGGACACAGAACAAGTCTCAGTGAAATTAGAAAGATTGAAATTATACAAAGTAATTTCTCTAGCCAAAATGGAATGAAGCTGGAAATTAATAACAGGCAGAGAACCAGAATGGGCACAAAGATATGATAGTTAAATAACACACCCTTAAACAATCAGTGGGTCAAGGAAGAAATTACAAAAGAAATCAGTAACTACCTAGAAATGAATGAAAATGAGAACATACCATATAAAAACTTATGTGATGCAGTTAAAGTAATGCTGAGAGGGAAACTTATAGCCATAAATGCCTATATGAAAAAAGAAGAAAGTGGAAAAATCAAAGACCTAACTGCACAATTGGAGGAACTAGAAAAAGAACAACAAACTAATCCCAAAGCAAGCAGAAAGAAGGAAATAACAAAGATTAGAGCAGAACTAAATGAAATTAAGAATACAAAACCCTAGAAAAGATTAAGAAAACCAAATGCTGATACTATGAGAGGATTAATAAAATTTACAAACCCTTAGCAAGACTAACAAAGAAAAAAGAGAGAAGATGCAAATAAATAAAATAAAAATGAGAGGAGATAGCACCACTGATCCCACGGAAATAAAGAGTATCGTAAGAGGATACTTTGAAAAATTACATGCCAACAATATAGATAATTTAGATGAAATGGGCAAATTTCTAGAAACACACAAGCAACCTACATGGACAAAAGGAGAAATTGATGAACTCAACAGACCAGTCACAAGTAGTGAGATTGAATTAGACATCAAAAACTTCCCAAACAAGAAAAGCCCAGGGCCAGTTGACTTCAAGGATGAATTTTACCAATCATTCCCCCCAAAACTAACACCAATCCTGCTTAAATTATTCCAAAAATAGAAGTGGAGGGAACATTACCTTACTTGTTCTATGATGCCAACATCACCCTAATACGAAAGCCACACAAAGATGCCAAAAGAAAAGAAAACTACAGACCAATCTCACTAATGAACTTAAACGCTAAAATCCTCAACAAAATACTTGCTAATCATATTCAACAGCACATCAAATGAATTATATATCATGATCAAGTGAGTTTTATCCCAGGTATGCAAGGATTGTCCAGCATAAGAAAATCAATCTATGTAATAAACCACATTAACATATTGAAAGAAAAAAATCACTTTATCATCCCTATTAATACAGAAAAAGCATTTGGCAAGATACAACATCCTTTCTTGATAAAAACACCTTGAAAGATAAGAATAGAAGGAAACTTCCTCAGCATAATAAAGGGGATATATGAAAACCCCACAGCTAACCTCATACTCAATGGAGAAATGCTAAAGGCTTTCCCTTTAAGATCTGGAACAAAACAAGAATGCTCACTGTCACTGCTCGTATATAACATTGTATTTGAAGTACTTACTCGAACACTTAGGCAAGAAAAAGAAATAAAAGGCATCCAAATTGTAAAGGAAGAAGGAAAACTTTCACTATTTGCAGGTGACAGGATCCTATATGTAGAAAGCCAGAAAAATTTACAACAAAGCTTCTAGAGATGATAAATGAGTTCAGTAAAGTGGCAGGATATAAGATAAATATGCAAAAATCAGTAGCATTTCTGTATGCTAATAATGAGCAATCTGTGGAGGCAATCAAGAAAAAAATTTCCATTTACGATAGGAAGTAAAAGAATCAAAATTTTACGAATAAATTTAAATAAGGTACACAGACAACTATTTAACATTGTTGAAGGAAATCAAAGAAGAATTAAGTAAATGGAAGAATATTCTATGTTCATGGGTTGGAAAACTAAACATCATTAAGATGTCTGTCCTACCCAAATTGACTTAAAGATTTCACACATTCCCAATAAAAATTGCAACAGCATTTTTTTTTATTGAATTGAAAAAGCTAATTTTGAAATTTATTTGGAAGGGCAAGGTGCCCTGAATAGCCAAAGACACATTGAAAAAGAAAAATGAAATTGGAGGAATCGTGCTACCTGACTTTAAAGCATACTACAAAGCTATAGTGGTCAAAACTGTGTGGTATTGACACAAGGATAGAAATACTGACCACTGGAACTGAATTGAGAGTTCTGATATAGATCCTTTCATATACAGTCACTGATATTCAACAAGGCCACCAAGCCCACTCAACTGGAAGAGAACAGCCTCTTCAACAAATGGTGCTGGGAGAACTGGATATCCATATCCAAAAGAATGAGAGAGGAACACCATCTCATGCCCATGCAGAAATTAACTGAAGATGGATCAAAGTTCTAAATATAAGAACCAAGACCATAAAGCTCCTAGAAGATAATGTAGGGAAACATCTATGAGATGTACTAGGAAATGGTTTCACAAACTTTACACCCAAAGTATGAGCAACAAAAGAAAAAATAGATAAATGGGACCTCCTCAAAATTAAAAACATTTGTGCTTCAAAAGGGTTTGTCAAGAAAATAAAAATGCAGCCCACTCAATGGGAGAAAATATTTGGGAAACACTTATCAGATAAAGGTCTAATATTCAGCATATATAAAGAAATCTTACATTGAGAAAATAAAAAGATGAACAACCCATTTAAAAAATGGGGAAGAGATTTGAATAAAGACTTTTCCAAAGAAGAAATACAAATGGCTAAAAAGCACATGAAAAGATGCTAAACATCATAGTTATTAGGGAAAATCAAATTAAAACTACAATGAGGAGGATTGAGGGAATATGGCAATGGACTAACAGGCAGAGCTGAATAGTCTCACAAAAATAACAGAGAAAGAGCCAAAAGCTGTCCGAGGAAACTGCTTTGGGGGTCAGCAGACCAGGACAGTGCTATACAACTCCCAGGAGGGTGAGGGACAGAGAGATAAAGAAGCTGAAATGACAAACATGAGTTACCAAGCCCCTGTGGCAGCCAGGATGGGCTCCCCTCCCCCATCTCCAAGATAGTAAGCTGGGGTAAAATACCTGGCTCACTGCAGCCAACTGAGAGGGGAGCAGACATCTTCTTCCCTGCCAACTGTTTCAAGGGAAAAGGGATAGGAGGTTGGGGTGCTTTTCTTCAGTAAATTTGACCAGCATAGCCTGCTTTGAATCTTGGAGCTGGAGATTCAAAATGGGAACACAGGAAAACCAAGACTGAAACACCTCCCTGGAAAGGTGCCCTGAATAGTGCTATCTTCTGGCCAGTCTGGAAATTGCATGGTCAAAAACTTGATGTTCTCTGTATCCAACCCCTGGGAAAAAATCTGCACCCTACTAGTGAGTCCCTGGCCTGATTTTGAAAACTTAAGCTGGGCAATTTTAAAGACTGAGAATAAGTTGAACCAAATATCAAAGAAGAGCTGTGAAAAAAAAAATAGGCAAGAGAGAGAAATTTGCCATTAAAGTAAATTCACCAAGATATTCAGATGCCTAGACATCAGTTAAAAATTACAAACCATACTAGGAAACAGGAAGCAATAGCCCCATCAAAAGAACAGGATTTAATACAATTAGTCAGTAATAATCACACAACTCTCCTAAATCACTTCAAAGAATTTAAAGAAAAGATAACTAAAGAAATAAAGGATATTAAAAAGACACTGGGAGAGCATAAAGAACAATTTGAAAGCCTGCAAAGAAAAGTAACATACCTTATGGGAATGAAAGATATGATGGATGAGATTAAAAATACATTAGAGGCACATAAGAGCAGATTTGAATTGCTTGAAGATAGAATTAGTGATTTCAAAGACAGAATATCTGAACTGGAAAAGGCAGGAGAACAGAAAGAGAAGAGAATGGAAGAAATGGAACAGAGTCTCAGGGAATTGAATGACAACATGAAACGCACAAACGTTTGCATTATTAGTGTCCCAGAAGGAGAACAGAATGGAAAAGGGACAGAAAGAAGGTTTGAGGAAATAATGACCGAAAACTTCCCAACCCTTATGAAGGACATAAATATCAATATCCAAGAAGGACAACACACCCCAAACAGAATAAATCTGAATAGATCTACCCCAAGACACCTAATATTATGAATGACAAATATCAGAGATAGAGGATTTTGAAAGTAACCAGAGAAAAGCAAAGCATCATATACAAGGGAAACATGATAAGATTAAGTGTGGACTTCTCATCAGAAACCATGGAAGGAAGAAGAAAGTAATATGATGTATTTAAGAAAAACTGCCAGTCAAGAATTCTGTATCTGGCAAAGCTACCCTTCAAAAATGAGGGTGAGTTCACAGTCTTCACAGACAAACAAAAACTGATAAAATATGTTACTAAAGACCAGCTTTACAAGAGATACTAAAAGGGGTGCTGCCCCTGAAAGGAAAATAAAACAAAGGTGAGAGATTTGGAAAAGAGTTTAGAAATGGAGATTATTAAGGAAGGTAAACTAAAGGATAAGAAGACAGACAATAGAATGATATGACAACAGATAGCCAAAGGACAAATTGGATGAAATAAGTAATGCCTTTACAGTAATTACACTGAATGTTAATGGATTGAACTCTCCAATCCAAAGACATAGAACGATAGAATGGATAAAAATATATGAGCCGTTTATATATTGTTTACAAGAGACCCACCTCAGGCGTAAGGACACAGCCAGGTTAAAAGTGAAAGGTTGGAAAAAGGTATTCCATGCAAATGGTAACCAAAAAAGATCTGGAGTAGACCAGATAAATGAAAATATCAATATTATAGTATAAGAACAATAATTACTAAGTGCAACTGGCACATTGTTCCTGTGGTCAGTATTCTGTAATTTTTTTCATACAAAATAAACACTTGCTTTTAATTGAGGAGGGCTAGAGAAGAGATATATTTTTGGGTACTTCATTTTTCTTTAATCCTTTCTTAGTCATACACTTTAATTAAACTCTCTGGATAAATAATGATTTAGCATGACTACTGTTGAACAAGATTTTGAGTTTTTCTGCCTCATAAAATTATGAGTTGGTATATTGTTATCTGCTGTAATTCATTCCAATAATATGTGAGGAATTCCCAAATAGGAATTTGATTATCTGGAAAGGATTATGGCCTAAATGGAAATTAAATAATTAAACCAA
Organism: Cabassous unicinctus; assembly: GCA_029593785.1. NCBI lineage: Eukaryota > Metazoa > Chordata > Mammalia > Cingulata > Chlamyphoridae > Cabassous > Cabassous unicinctus. The sequence goes on from JAQZBX010015933.1 coordinate 32,985, forward strand.
TAATTTATTTTATTCTTAGAGATTACTATGTCCAATACTTAGAACTGTAATATAAAAATAAGAATTATGTTATAATTAATTTCTATTATATTTGAATTATTATTTATATTTATAAAGGTTTGTTTCTATGCTATCTATTTTTTATAGTTGATTATATTAAATCTAACCTGGCCTTGTGCTCTCTTTTAAAATTTTGTAATTTCTTTCAATCTATTTTTCTATTTATTTTTCAACTTTACAATAAAGGACTTTTTAACAGCTAAAAAAAAGCCATTGATTATTCACTTTGGATAGATTATATGGTATGTGAATATATCTCAGTAAAACTGCTTAATGAACAAATAAATATTTGTGCAAGAATAGCTAGAAATAGCAACTATGTATGGCAGGGGAAACAGAGATTGAGAGGTGAAGAATTTTCTTGTCTGTTTGTCTGTTTTTTGTTTATTATTGTTATTATTGAAATAATGAAAATGCTTTAATAATGATTGAAGTGATGAATGCACAACTATGTGATTATACCAAATACCATTGATTGTACACTTTGGATAAGTTGTATGCTTTATCAATATGTATCAATAAAATTGATTTGTTTGAAAAAAGCTACAGCAAAATATGGTATATGCATATAATGGAATATTACTCTGCTGTAAGAAGGAATGAAGTTTTGACACACAGGAAAGTGTGGATGGATCTCAAAGAACTTACATTGAGTAAAGTAAGCCAATTATTAAAGGACAAATATTGTATGACCTCACTGATATAACCTAAGCATATTGAGAAGGCTCACAGAGATAGAGTCTGGAAGATAGATCACCAGGAGACAGAAAGGGAGTAGGGAGCGGTGAGCCGATGCTCAATCTGGACAGAATTTATGATGAGGTGAAAGGGGGTTGTTTGGCAGTGGATGGGGGTGATAGTGGTGCAGGGATGTGAGGGTGAGCGGGATTGGGGAGGGTGGGTTGAACTATCCATGAAACTGGGGGGCAGGGCTAGAGGAAAGAATAGGTGAACTCTGGGGAGGTGTAGGTCTGTGGTTGAAAATATAATTGTGGGAATATTCTTTTGGAAAATATGGCAGGGGAGGATCACTGGTGCAGGGTGTTGATGGTGGAGAGATATTTAGGAAAGGGTGCACCTGGGGCATGCTTCTATGGATATGACTGTGTTCAGCTTGTCATAGGGTATTATCTTAGTGGGTAAAGACTCACACAATAGACAACAAAATATTAAACTCTCATCTGGGGGAGTCCTGCTACATTCTCAAATAGAGGGGCAAGAACCTCTTGAGTTTTCTAATAAAAGAAAACAGACTAACATGTCAAGCCCCCAATATTAATACATGTAACTATGAACCTTATTCTTGAAAAACAAACTTTATGGTTACCATAGGTTTTGAGGGGAGGGGGAGGGAACAATAAGTGTAACATGGCATTTTTAGGGCATTGGAATTGTTCTGCATGATTTTGCAATGACAGATACAGGCCATTATACATTTTGTCAAAACTGTATCTGGCTTCTTTCATTTACCACAATGTTTGTTCCTTTTTATTGCTAAAGAGTGTTTCTTGGTATGGATATATCACAATTTGTTTATCCAGTTACCTGTTAATAGACTTTCAGGACTTTCAAGTTGTTTCTAGTTTTGATCTATCATGAATAAAGGTACTATGAACATTAAAAAAAAAACTATAAAATTGTACTGTGCAAAGTGTAAACTATAATGTAAACTATTGACCATATTAGTTTTTCAACAAATATTGAAATAATGATTCAATATTTGTTCATCAATTATAACAAATGTACCATACTCATGTAAGATATAATTAATAGTGAAAAATGTGAGAGGGGTAGAGGTGGGGTATATAGGAATCCCCTATATTTTTGATGTGACTTTTCTGTAACCTAAAGCTTCTTTGAAAATAAAGTGGAAAAAAAAAAGATGACACTGGGGGAACATACAGAAGAAATTGTAAGCATACATAAAAGATAACAGATCTTATGGTGAGGAAAGACACAATGCAAGAATTTTTTTTGCTTTCTTTTGGGGGAGGTTTTGGATTACAGAAAAGTTAAAACTATGGCAGGGGAGGATCACTGGTGCAGGGTGTCAGTGGTGGGGGGATGTGCAGGGAAGCATGCACCTGGGGCATGCCTCTATGGATATGAATGTGGTCATGTGGTCATAGGGTGTTGTCTCAGTGGGTGGAGACACATACATTAACCAAAAGAATATTGAATTTCCATCCTGGGGAGCCCTGCTACATTCTCTAATAGAGTGGCAAGAATCTCTAGAGTACATAGGCAGTGCCTAGCGAAGGAGCACAGACCAATATGCCAAGCCCTTGATATTAACACTTGTGCTTATGCACCTTGTGCTTGTAAAATTGAAATTTAGCCTAGTAATATATATTGCCTAAGAGTTACCTCCTGAAAGCCTCCTTGTTGCTCTAATGTGGCCTCTCTCTAAGCCAAACTCAGCTTATAAGCTCACTGCCTCTTCCCCACCCTGGCATGGGACATGACTCCTGGAGACAGCCTCCCTGGCACTGAGGGATTATTACCAAGCACCAACTACTGATACATTTTGAAAAAGACCTTGACCAAAAGAGGGAAATATTAAATACAAAAGAGTTTACAGCTAAGAGATTTCTAAGTGAGTCAGGAGGTCATTCCAGAGGTTATGCTTATGCACATCTCAGGAGGATCTCACTAATTTCCACAGCAAACAAAGCCTCAAGCAGTGGTGCTTCTGAGGGCTCTAGAGATATCTGGACACTATAGGCAGGGCAGACAACCCCAGGAAATTGGCACCCCATCACTGGGCCTTACCTTGGAATATATATTAGCCTATTTCCCCAATGTAACAGTTAAACTCATTTATCATTTCCCTACGCATGGTTTTTCTGCTCCTTTTATTTGAACCTATAATTAGCACTATAACCATTAAATATGTGTCCCAGAGACTTAAATCTTCTGGCTGTTCATATGCCAGTTGAGCCTTAAATCTCAGCAGAGTTGCAGCCAACATCTACCCTCCAATTCATTGGACTCACCCAGGACAATTAACAAAATGATGATGATGGACAACACCTATCCCAAAAAACAGAGTATCTACAGCTGCAAGCAAGAGAATTCCATCCATCTGCCCCATGGGCTCTAAGCCCCATCTCAATTGGAAGCAGAGTGGTCATCACCATCCCCAAATCCTCAAGATTGAGGAATGGACAAACATAAGGGAGCAATGCAGCCATGGGCCAAAGTAGACTTATTATTATTTTAGTAATGGAAGAACTTGTAGCATTAATATAAAGATAATGGTCACCACACATTCTGAGGGGCAGGGAAGGGAAGAATAGGTGGAACATGGGACTTTTTTGAGCCATTGGAATTGTTCTGCATGATATTGCAATGACGGATATAGGCCATTATACATTTTTGTCAAAACCTATAAAATTGAATGGTGCAAAGTGTAAACCATATTGTAAACTACAAACCATAGTCAGCATCAATGCTTCTTATTTGTTCATCAATTGTAACAAATGTACCACACTAATGAAAGTTGTTACTAGGTGTATCAGTCAGCCAAAGGGGTGCTAATGTGAAATACCAAAAATAGGTTGGTCTTTACAAAGGGTATTTATTTTGGGGTAGAAGTCCACAGATACCAGGCCATAAAGCGTTATGTTTCTTCTCATACCACAGTCCATTGCCATGTGTTAGAGCAAGACAGCTGCTGGCGTTTGCCAGGGTTCAGGCTTCTGGGGTTCCTCTCTTCCCGGGGCTGCATTTCTCTCTGGGCTTAGCTCCTGTTTCCTCCACAAGGTCAGCTGTAGACCTTGCTTCTCTTCTCCTGGGGCCTTCTTTCCAACATCAAACTGCTTCTCAAAAGACTGCTTCAACTCTGTTCTTTGCCTTGCCTTTTATATTCGATTCCCCACCCACCAAGGGGTGGGGCTCAACAGCCCTAATCATAACCTAATCTTGCCCAGATTAACAGATCAGTTTACAAGCATGATTCAATTATA